>JABFPB010001223.1:0-26945 GCA_022817645.1 Ceratoteleas bidentatus | reverse complement strand
CCCGATGGTGATCCTGGTGTCGCTGGTGACCCTGGTCTCCTGGACGATCGCCGGGTACGCCAGTCTGGACAACCTCGCGACCGGCCAGGGCCATGGCAAAGCCGGCTACACGCAGAACCGGCACGAGATCATCTTCCAGTACGCGTTCCGAAGCGCGCTGTCGGTGCTGGCGATCGCGTGTCCGTGTGCGTTGGGGCTGGCGACGCCGACGGCGGTGATGGTGGGCACGGGGGTGGGCGCGCTTAATGGGATTTTGATCAAGGGCTCGGAGCCTCTGGAGAACGCGCACAAGGTCAACTGCATCACGTTCGACAAGACCGGCACGCTGACGAACGGGACGCCCTCGGTCACGAGGATCGCCTTCTTCGCGGAGGAGAAGGTCTGCTCGATGGTGCGGATGCTGGTCAGCGTGGGCATCGCGGAGATGAACAGCGAGCATCCCATTGCTTCGGGTAGGTTTGGAGGGTGTAGAGAACGATTGAAAGAAAAAACGGCAACCTGGTTCCGCTAAATATTGGTTCGAATTTGGTGAAGATTGACGGAAATATGTGGATTTCGGACAAAAATGCTCCAACGGTCTTGGAAATGATGTAAAAAGTCATGGTAAACCAGCATTTTGAAGTTCGAAACGGTGTGGTTTGAATATTTCTCCTGGCGATCCTGGCAGGATCGCCACTTATTTCTCCTGGCGATCTTGGCAGGATCGCCACTTATTTCTCCTGGCGATCATGGCAGGATCGCCACTTACTTCTCCTGGCGATCCAGGCAGGATCGCCAGGATCTTTAGGTCTTTTAAACCAGGGTAGTGGATGGATACTTAAACCAAGCTCCATTCTTCCTCCCAGAGTAAAATTCCCCTTATGGCTCAAGCCTCTTTTAATATTAGCCTTCCCATTTCTAAACGGTTTGGAAGTACTGAACCCCAACTTAACCCCACCTCCATTCCTTCAGCCCTCGTCCGATTCGTGAAAGAAACAACGGGATCCGAACTCGGCGGAGCCAAATGCACCAACTTCCAGGCAGTCGCCGGTTGTGGTCTAAAATGCAAGGTCTCCTCCATCCACTCCATCATCAAAGAAGCCCTCACCTCGGAGAAGTTCAGGAACTACCTCAACGACTCGAAAAACACCACTTCCGGCACCGTTGACCTCAGCAACGTCCCGGTAAATATCGTTCCCCTCGTGAGCGCGACCCAGCAGAAGCAGAACTTGGACCTGCAGTCCCTCCTGAATCCAGAGCCCCAGTTGGCGGAGATGCTGAGGAACCAGGAGTACGAGATCTGCATCGGCAACCGGGAGTGGATGCGGCGAAACGCCGTTAACATCCCGAACGAAGTCGACACGAAGATGGTCGACGAGGAGGACCTGGGCAGAACCGCGGTTTTGGTCGCGATCAACGGGACTCTGATCGCGATGATGAGCGTCGAGGATGCGATCAAACCGGAGGCCCATCTGGCGGTTTATACGCTGAAGAAGATGGGGTTGGAGGTCATCCTGCTCACTGGGGATAACAGGAAGACGGCGGCTTCCATCGCCAGACAAGTAGTTAACCCCTTTTTTAATTGAGATATAAAATGAGGGATCTGACTGGGTGAAACATCATTAAATGTTTCTCATGGCGATCCTGGCAGGATCGCCACTTATTTCTCATGGCCTTGAAATGAAGGTTTTCTTATATGTTTCCGCAAGTTTGTAGTTCAGATTTTGCCACCAGGTGTCGCGTTGCGATACCTTAGATCCCAATAGAGGTTTTGCAAAATTCTTCCAGGACTTGGTAAGTAATGTCTTCGTCCTAATTCCAGCTTGGAATCACCAAAGTCTTCGCAGAGGTGCTGCCATCTCACAAGGTCGCGAAGATACAACGGTTGCAGGAACAGGGTTTCAGGGTGGCAATGGTGGGGGATGGGGTGAACGACAGTCCTGCCCTCGCTCAGTCCGACATCGGCATCGCCATCGCCTCGGGGACAGATGTCGCTGTGGAAGCAGCAGATGTTGTTTTGATGAGGGTAATGTAATAATGTCTTTGCTTGTTTCTGCTTATCTTGGCGTCGACAACTAACGTGTCTTGAAGTAAGCAAATGGCGATACGAGCGACCTCTAGGTGGAAAAATTTAGCACTATTTCTACAAACTAATGAAAATACCAATAAATGCAATATGCCTGAGGGAAAATAAATGTCAGAACGTTGTACAAAGGTTTATTGAACGTTTATTGCCCAATAAACGGTCTCTATTCTTATTTATTAATATAAGAATGGTGAATAAGGAGGTTTTTGAAAATGTGCAGAATGACTTATTGGATGTCGTCGCCTGCCTGGACCTCTCTTGGCGAACCGTCAAACGCATAAGACTTAACTTCCTTTTCGCGAGTTTGTACAACTTGCTGGGAATCCCGATCGCCGCCGGTGTCTTCAGTCCCTTCGGTTTCACCTTACAGCCCTGGATGTCTTCCGCCGCGATGGCGCTCAGTTCCGTTTCGGTCGTCGGAAATTCGTTACTGTTGAAATTGTGAGAATTTCTCTCATTTTTTAAATCTTAGATAATTAAATAAATAAAATAAATACATTAATGAATTAGAAAATAAAATATAGTATATAAAAATGGATAATATACAATTTGCAAATAAAATGAGAACATTTGTTTAATAAAATAGAAAAAATTAATATTTTTCAAATAAAATAAAATTTTAAATAAAAAAATAACAAAAAATTAAGCAAATAATTAAAAAAAAACATGTTTCTTAATAAAAAATGTTAAAAATAATACAAGGTAATTAAAAATAAAATTAAAAAACATAGGCTTTGATTAAAGCAGCATTTGTCCTATCTTTTAGATACCGAAAACCAACTCGTGCAACCTTGGAAACACCGGAATATATTGCCGCAGTTAGAGCACATTCAGCCGCGCGAAATATCGATTTGGATGCGATATCCATTCACCGTGGATTGGACGACTCGACGTCGCCCAATATCCACAGGTCGACTTCCACGTTGTCCAGGTACACCTGGAGAAATTCTCCGGGAAACACACTAATCCCAAACAACCTCCTCGTGTGAACTTTTTACTTCAACTTTTTACTTCAATTTCGATTTTCGATACTTGGTCCAAGTTAGAGAAATGCTTGCAAATTAACTCCTCTTACACTTTCGACATTATAATTTTTTTATTATTATTTTATTTCATTTTTTTTATTTTGAAAAAATAGAAAATTATTCGAACCAATTTTTTAACCCTTCACATCCCAAAGTCAGATACAGATTTTACCGAAATCGCAAGTTTACAGTTATTTTGTATACGAAAAAGACTGATTTGTAACTGCCTTTACTTTTTGAAACATTTACAACGACACTTTTTAAATAAATAAATGAAATAAACAATTTTTCATGTTTTGAAAAATGAAGGGTCAATTTTCGATTAAACGGGTAAAGATCTGTACGGAAAAAATGACTGTAAGTCAGTTTCTAGTTGCACTGTAAAATTCGAGATTTACTAATTTGTAATTTTGCAGCAAATTTTCGGCCTTTAATTTGAGTTTTACCGTAAAATAATTATTTTCGATGGAAAGTTTTTGGTTTTACAGTGGAATTGGAAACTCAGTTTTTACAGTGTAAAACAAAACTGATTTTATTGATGAAATCGAAACTCAATCATTGTAAATAACCCACGCATGTTACAATTGTACTAATGCAACCCAAAGATTTTAACCACTGCTATTTTATATTGCGTTTTACCCAGTGAATCAATGTGTAAATACAATGACGCGAAAACGTTGTAGAAATAAACTCGCCTGTGCTTTTCGTGCAGTTTTTCACTTATTCGATAGCGAGAAATTTTAATTAAAGTATTTTTTACAGATTTTGTGCAATTTAGGACAAGTTTTTCTCTATAAATATTTTTAATATTAATTAGTATAAACAAATTACTGTAAACAAAATTTGTTAAAATGTGTTTTTTAGGTAATTACGATATTTACATTTTTTTAAATTAATTAAACAAAAATTTAATTAATTAAAAAAAATCAACTCAAATTTTATCAAATAAAAAAATGCTCTTAAAAGTTTTAATATTAGAAACTTAAACTTAAATGTTTTAAGTCAGATTTCTATATTTCGTTTATTTTACTCCAAAAATAAATTTTTGGCTACATTTTTAGCATTTATTCATTAAAAAGGTAAAAATAGCCGACATTTCGGCAAATAAAAATAATCGCCATTTTTGCACAGCTTAATCTTTATTTCAACTTTTTCTTTCAACGTCCAAAATGCGGAATGTTTTTCTTTCGTCCCACTAATGCAACCCAGCGACTTTCGTCGATTCTTCGCCTCCTTTCTAGTCATTCTGTCTTCCTTCGCACGTTCTTAATTGTCGAATTCAGCCAATTAACAAGCGCATGTTAATCCAACCACAAATCCACGTAGTCTGCTGTAACATGGATGTTTTGGTATGCACTTTTTTATGCATCGTTTGAAAAAAAAAAAAAAAAAAAAAACTTGAGCCTAAATTTAAATTTCGCAGGATTTTTGGAAGGTCCAAAGACGACGCCGAAGGAAGATTGCTGGCTGTCGACATTGACGATCCAGATATGTCCGTCGAATTTTCAGATTACACGAAAAATTCCAAAATCTCGGTCAACAATACTGCGATGTGAAATGTGCCAGGAAATTTTATTATTGCAACTTAATTTTATTATTATTATTTTTTATTTATATTTTTTATGATTTGATGTTACACTCAGAAAAAATATTTATAGCAAATTGAAAGGTATATAATTTTTATGCGATTTCTATGCGTTACTATAAAAGATATTTATAGATAATATAAAAGATATTATCTGTAAATAAATTCGCCAAGGAATGTATTTATTTTATTTTTTTAAGATCTTAAAATGCAATTTTTAGCACAGTTTGTTGAATGCAAATGTGAAATTTGCATTGTTATCGACGATTGTAGATATTTTATTTGAATTTGTACGATACTTGATCTTCATTTTAGTTTTACCACAATTAGTATTTTTGTTACGTTCACTGCCAACGAATGTGTAAATAACATGTGAATACGTTGAATTACATTTGCACAAACGACGATGAATGTATTGTTATTAAGACGTGTATATTTTTATAAGACGTTTTCAAATGCCAATTCTTCCGATTGAAGCGATTGCATTTACGTGTGTTGGTGTCTGAATGTGTGAGTGTACATTGGGAATGTAATGGTATTGTGATTACTATAAATAAATTATATTTACTGACTTCGCTATATAAATTTATATTTGTGCCATTTTTCCCCTTTCCTTACCACATAAAAAATACATTAAACACATTTTTTTATAAATAATTTGTATAGGAAAAAAGTTCTGAAATATATCAAATAAAATACATTTTTTAATTGTTTAACTAAGTAAATCTTTAAAAATTGCTTCAGTATTAAAACAATTTAATTCAATATTAATTGTATTTAAATTTAATATTAATTTATATTAATAATTTAATATTAAACATTTGTAAAATTATTTTGTTTTAAGTTTTAACATTTTGAAATCTTAATTTTTTAAATATTTTTTATATTTATTTATAATATTATATAATGTAAAAAATAAAAAAAAATAAAAATAAATACAACTAATGGAATTGTCCAACGAAATTAAAGATAAAATGAGCAAAAAAAATTTTTAGCAGAGCGTGGTTTCGATCCACGGACCTCTGGGTTATGGGCCCAGCACGCTTCCACTGCGCCACTCTGCTCCTGTGGAGACCATGGCTTAATAACACAAGTCATTCTAAAAATACATTTCAGCGATGTCGTAACATTACACCAATCGTATCGCACGAAATAATTACTTTTACAAAATTGGGATAAACAAATTGACTTTCAATTAATAACTAGAAGATATTAAAAAAACCACATGTGTTAAAAATAAAAAAATATCGGGATCTTGAAACAATAATTTCCAGCAGAAAATATTTTTGTCAAATTCATAAGTTGGTTCATTTACAATAAAACTTTGAAACAATTGCACAATTGTATTTTTTTTTATTTTGGTTATTTTATTTCTGTATGATTGTTTCTGAACGCAACCACTATGTCAGTTTCCTTGTGGGTGTGTTCAGAAAGATACGTGGAAGGAACTCGAAAATTACTTATCTGTTTCACTTGAAATGTTATTAATTATAAATTACATTAATTAATAACAATAAATTAAACTATTAACTTTATTAAATGACAAAAAATCACAAATCCTCTATTAATTCTCTAAATTTCATTAATCGCTTATTATCTGCACATTTTTATTCAGATTTTATTTTATTCTATTCAAATTTTTTAATTCTATTTGTAATTTATTTTATTTAATTCAAATTGTATTTTATTTAATTTCATTTAATTTTTTATTATTCAAATGTTTATTTTATTTCATTCAAATTGTATTTTAATTTAATTTAATTTTATTTTACTTTATTCAAATTTTCGCGCCAAAATATGCGTCGCCACAGTCGTTTTTTCGTTCCGCGCATGCGCAAATCCAACGTGCCGCTGGCAACACATACGTAACCTTCTCTTCGTCTTTACTCTTAGACGAAAACATGGTAAGAATTCGTCGATCATAACAAAATCCGATTAATCCGAACCAATCCCGCGGAAAATTGCGCGGAAAATCGCAACGGCCCGATTTTCGCGAATCCGCCGATCGGTTTTCCGCCGCATTTTTCGTTTTGGCGCGATTGTTTTCGGGGAAGAAATGCTTCGTCGATATAACCGTCCGACAGGTTATATCGACGGTTTCGATACCAAACACGTTTTCTCAAAGAACAATAAATTGTTTTTAAAATTGTTTTTTTAAAGTTGATCAAAAAAAGTGAAATTGGGAATGATAAATTCGGTTTTTGGAGGAAAATGTTTTGGGGCGAATGTTTGTGTTTTTGTTTGTGACGTTTTGTTAATTTTGAGGTGTTTTCGGGTTTCAGACGAAAGGTACGTCAAGTTTTGGTAAGCGTCACAATAAGACGCACACTTTGTGCAGGCGTTGTGGAAGGTCTTCTTATCACATTCAGAAGAGCGAATGTGCGCAATGTGGATACCCACGCAAGAAGATGCGTTCATGTGAGTATTGATTTTTAATTTTTTAATTTTAATATTTACATTACTAATATAAAATAACTAAAATCATGTTTATTCCAACAAAACTCTTCAAAGTTTCTTTGACAAAAAAATAAAAAAATTAGTTGGTGCAATAAAAAATTGAAAAAATTTAAATACCTCATTGAATTAAAATTTTAGACAATGGAAATTTGGCTTTGAAGTATCTTTCTACATTTGGTAATATTCTTTAAATATTTTCAAATATATTTTCAAATTTAGTTTGAAAAAGTCAGATTGTTTTTTTAAATATATATATTTTCTTAAAATATCAAATATCTTTAAAACATTAATATTTTCTCTAAAAATATCATTGAACATCTGTGAAACATTGATATTTTCTTAAAAATATCAAAAATCTTTAAAACATTTTCCCTATGATATTTTCCCTAAAAATATCATTGAATATCTTTAAAACATTGATATTTTCTCTGAAAATATCATTGAATATTTTTTGAACGTACATATTTTCTTTGAAAATATTAATGTTTGATATTTTCTCTAAAAACATCGAATATTATTTAAAACATTGATATTTTCTCGGAAAATATTGATTATCTTTGCAATATTGTATTTTCTATGAAAATATCATTGAATATCTTTAAAACATACATATTTTCTTTGAAAATATTAATGTTTTCTCTAAAAATATAAAATATCTTTTCTTTGAAAATATTAAATTTCTTCAAACATCATTCAATATTTTCTATGTAAATATCATTGAATATCTATGAAACATTGATATTTTCTTAAAAATATTGAATATCTTTAAAACATTGATATTATCTGTGAAAATATCTTTGAATATCTTTAAAACTTAAATATTTTCTTTGAAAATATTAATGCTTGATATTTTCTCTCAAAATATCATTGAATATGTTTAACACACTGATATTCCTTAAAAATATCAATATGTCCAAAAACATCTTTCAGTTTTTAAATTTCATTTTTTAAATTGAAACTTCTCATTTTATTTAATTAAAAAATTATCTGAAAATCAACCAAAACTATTCCTAAAACTGCTTTACTTTCATCATCAATTTTGAAATAAAAAATTCTAATTGACTGCAATTCCTAATTATTCTTCACATAATTTACCTCTACTATACATCATCTTTCAACATAATCCACGAATGTATTCAAACCACTTTGATGAGATTTAAATTCACGTGACTGAAGCATGCTAATCACGATGTTCTGATAAGAGGAAAATTAAAGGGACAAACAGAAATTTATAAATACTCAAACACCTCTTCTCTGTTTCGCTGTTTGTTCGATAATAAAAAGTTAAATTGGAAGCCAATTTGCAAAAGTGGAACAATTGTGAAATTAACGAGAAATGAATGAATAACGCCAAACTATTGTTGGAAATACGGTAGTTGACTTAAGGATTCGAATCATTAATTAAAACGCCTGGGAAATGGCAAAACGAACGTTTGTTTACGGAGATAATGCATTGTTCCAAGTTGAGCGATGAATCATGTTATTTAAAAACGACGTTTGCCAAAATAGATTAGCGTTGTGTTATCTGGATTGGGAAGGCAAATGTTATTGTATAATGCACCAATTGAGTTATGTTTAATGATGCATTTTTCGATTCAGACAACTGGTCCATCAAAGCTAAGAGGAGGAAGACCACTGGAACTGGCCGTATGCGTCATCTGAAAATCGTCAGGCGCAAGTTCAAGTAAGGCTTGATTGACTTTCCTAAAATATCAATTTCAGATAGAAAAAATGAGGGGAATTTCAAAATCCCCAATGATACCTTACTGTATCTGTAATATTAAAATTATTACAGTTAAAATGAAAAAAAAATTAAAATAAAAAAATTATTATTAAAAAAACTATTTTTTTATTTTATTTTATTTAAAAACATTAGTGTTTTCTAATTTTTTTAATTTAAAATAACATTGCATAAAAAGTCCTTTTTTCATTTCAGGAATGGATTCAGGGAAGGTGTTCCAAAACCGAAACAAGTTGCCACTAAATAAGCGGTGATAGTGGTATTTATTACATTATGTATTTCAATAAAAAAAATTTAAAAACCATTTCGGAATTCCTCATTTTTATTCCACACCATCATTTTGGAATAAGTAATATGATTTCCCTTTCTAGTGATATTGTAAATTCATCTAGTCTGTCTATTTTTAAGAGTCGACTTTACAAATATTTATTAGAAAATGATATTCCCAATTTGTGATATTTTGTTATCATGATATAATTGAACCTCAACATTTTCAACGAAAAAATGGCAACCCAATGCAAATTCCAGGCCGCCATGAAGCGCGTCTGCCACCTCGAGAAAATCGTCATCCCCGACGAGCAGCTCGTCCAGCTGATCACCTCGACCGACCAGGACGTGCGCCAGGTGATCAACCACCTGGCGCTGCTCAGTGCCGGCAGCGCCCCCACGCGGCCGGAAAAGGCCGGCGATCACCAGAAACCGAACAAGGACCTGCGCCTCGGCAACTGGGACGTCGTGCGCAAGGTGTTCAGCGCGGACGAACACAAGAAGATGAGCATCCACGACAAGAGCGACCTCTTCTTCCACGACTACAACATCGCGCCGCTCTTCGTCCAGGAGAACTACCTCTCGGTCACGCCGAACGCCCCGAAGTTGGCATCTTTTGAATCGGGGCATTTTTTCTTTGAAATAAAGTTTATTTACATTTTTGGGGGGGATTTTTTGAGTTTTTTACAACTTATTGGCAGATTCAGGGATACGCAGGCTGTCTGAACGCGACCATCACACAAACATCCGTTATTTAGCAGGAGTTCCCACGAAAAAATTTGAAAAACGTCATTTTTTACCGAAAAAGTGCCATTTTCGATACTTAAGACTCTTCCGGATCAGATTTTTACAACTTATTGGCAGATTCAGGGATACAAAGGTTGTCTGAACGCGACCATCACACAAACATCCGTTATTTAGCAGGAGTTCCCACGAAAAAATTTGAAAAACGTCATTTTTTACCGAAAAAGTGCCATTTTAGGGCCTGGGAGATGGAAAAAAATTTAAAAAAAAAACTTCCATCCAATAAAACCAGCCAAAATCTCATAATCATTCAGATAAACATGTCATCGTCTTTATTAAGCTTCAAAATTCTCGCAAAAGAGAAACGTCTGAAAGAATACGCTTAATATTCTTTCAGACGTTTCTCTTTTATGTCGATTATTTAATATGCGTTGATTATTTATTTTATGCTGTAATTGTTTTTGTCAGTTAAAAATCCCATGGTTTTGTTCCTATTGGCCACTTTAAACGCTAATTTATTTTAAATAAATAAAATAAATAACCGACGTTTCCCCCAATGTTCAGGAGCGAAATCCTGGACAGAATCGCCGAAGCGGCGGAAAGCATCGCGATCGGCGAAATGATCGAAAACACGATCCGCAAGCACAACAACTGGTCGCTGCTGCCGACGCAGGCGATGTTCTCGTCGGTGATCCCGGGGACGCTGATGTCCGGCCGGGTCACCGGGGCGATCAACTTCCCGGGCTGGCTGGGCAAAAATTCGCGTCGCGGCAAGTTCGACCGGATGCTGCAGGAGGTGACGGTGCACTCGCGGCTGACGACCGGCGCGTCCAAGGAGGCGATCAGCCTCGACTACCTGAAGCCGATGCGCGACCAGGTGATGCGCCCTCTGGTGACCAGAGAGACCGAGGGCGTGAACGAGGCGGTCGAGGCGATGAACGCGTATCATCTGACTCGGTAGATTAAAAAAATAACATTTTTTTAATTTACTTAAAAAATTAAAATTTTTTTAATTTACTTAAAAAATTAAAATTTTTTTAATTTACTTAAAAAAATAAAAATTTTTTAATTTACTTAAAAAATTAATTAATTAAACTTTAAATTAATTTTTTTAATTTAAAGTTTATTTAAGTAAATTAATTTACTTAAAAAAATGTTTACTTCTTTCATTTTAACGACACTTTTATTCTATATATCTTTTTCGAATTTACGATCGATTTATGTGTCTACGAAATTATTATTGTCAATTCATTTTTTAGAGGTAATTTTCGACGAAAAAAAAGTTAAAACAATTTTTTTAAGTAAAAAATTGTTTTTTTCACATTTTTTTAATTAAAAAAATGTATTCATATTTATTAATATTGTTTAATCATTTTTTTAACTTAAACATTTTTAAAAATAAATTTAAAAAATGTTAAAGTAAGTTTAACATTTTTTAATTTATTTAAAAACACTATATTAGCTTTTTTACTGTATAACTAATATATAAACAATTTAACTATTTAATTAAATGTTTCAATATTGATTCAACATTGATTTTTCAAACATTAGAGTTAAAACGTAAAAATGGAGAGGATTAAATGAAAACAAACTGTTTGAATGCTGAGATAGCTGAAACTGCGATTTACTTCCTGATTTACTCTAATTTCATCAATCTGGCCATTATCATTCAATCGACCTTGTTTCTCTGTTTCCAGCGACGACCTCGATTCATTAATTGAACTCTCCCTCTGGCCAGGCGACAGAGACCCAATGCAAAGTGTCGCTCCCAAAGTAAGCATTTTCAAACCTTTGTTCAATGCATTTTATACCATTTTTATGCAAAATGACTACAATTTTTACGCAAAATGCATTATGCATTTTTATTCAAAATACATTATGCATTTTATGCAATTTTTGTAAATTATGCATTTTATGCAATTTTTGTAAATTATGCATTTTATGCAATTTTTGTAAATTATGCATTTTATGCAATTTGTGTGAACTTTTTTATGCAACATTTCTACACAATTTTTATGCACTTTATTAATGCATTTATATACTTCTATGCACTTTAAGAAATGATTTGCAAACTAAAAACTCCAATTTACAAATCAATAATTAATCATAATTTCAAAAAACAATTTTCTTTTTTTCATTTTTTCAGGTAAAGGCCGCATTCACTCGGGCCTTCAACAAAAATAGCCACGCCTATGCCTACTCCAGCAGCAACGTCTCCAAGAAAAAAGGCTCGGCAGTCTCCCCGGACGAAGGATACTTCGACGAGGACGAAGCGGAAAACGGTTCCGGCGAAGAGGACGATGACATCGACGTCGCCCACGACAAGCTGATCAAGGTTCAAACCCTCATAAATACCCTTTTTCTGAACCCCAAAATCTGTTTTTTTAAGCAAAATTATTTCATTTTCAGGGTAAATTTAAATTTGCATTTGATGCATCCATGCAATTTTTGATATTCATCATTATGCATTTATGCGGTTTATAAAATGAGTTTAATGAATTTACACATTTTATGGAATTGATTCATTATGAATTTTACAAGTAATGTAATTATGCAATTCATGAAATTTATGCATTAGTGCATTAAGAATTACATGCATTTTATACATTGTGAATTTACCGTAAATGTCCCTTTTATCTCGCCTGAAGAATGCATTTTTTACTTTTTACATAAATTTCACGAGAACCTATTAAAAATTCAACTTCTCCCGTTCATTGCACCAGAAGACAATTTTTCTCAACCTTAAAACCCAGAGTCAAGACATTGAGTCAACATTATTGAGTTAAAGTTGAGTCAACACTATCGATTTAAAGTTATTAAGTCAGACTTGAGTCAACGTTATTGAGTCAAAGTTATTTGATCAGAGATGAGTCAGTGTTGAATCAAAATTGAGTCCACGTTATTGAGTCAGAGAGTGAAAACTGAGACAACTTTATTGGATCAAAACTGAGCCAACTTTCTTGAATCATCGTTATTGAGTCAGAGTTAAGTCAATTTTATTGAGTCAGAGTTGAGTCAATTTTACTGAGTCAGAGTTCAGTCAATTTTACTGAGTAAAAGTTGAGTCAACGTTATTTAGTCAAGGTTGAGTCAACGTTGTTGATTCAAAGTTGAGTCAGCGTTATTGATTCAAAGTTGAGTTAACATTATTGAGTCAGATGAGTCAAAATTGAGTCAACTTTATTGAGTTAAAATTCAGTCAACGTTATTGAGTCAAAGTCGAGTCAACGTTATTGAATTAAAATTGAGTCAACAGTATTTAGTCAAAGTTGAGTTAAAGTCAAGCCAACGTTATTGAGCCAAAGTTGAGTCAACGTTATTTATTCAAAGTTGAGTTAACGTTATTGAGATAGATGAGTTAAAATTGAGTCAAAGTTGAGTCAACGTTATTGAGACAGATAAGTTAAAATTGAGTCAAAGTTGAGTTAACGTTATTGACTCAAGGTTGAGTTAATGTTATTGAGTCAGATGAGTCAATATTGAGTCAAAGTTGAGTCAACATTATGGAGTCAAAGTTAAGTTATGTTATGGATTCAAAGTTGAGTCAACGTTATTGAGTCAGATGAGTCAATATTGAGTCAGATGAGTCAATATTGAGTCAAAGTTGAGTCAATATTGAGTCAAAGTTGAGTCAATATTGAGTCAAAGTTGAGTCAATATTGTGTCAAAGTTGAGTTTCTCAACCCGATTTTCATTTCCAGGCGAAAAAGCCGGCGGCCAAGGCAGCGCCATCTACCTCCAAGGCGGAACCCGGCAAAGCTGCGAGTTCGCGGGGTCGGGGGCGGGGTCGCGGCAAGGCCAAGAATTAACTCCCCCTATCGACCCAAAAACCCGGCCAACCGCCGCATTTGTACATACGAATCAACCGCGACAAATCACGCCACGCTGAAACCGTATTTTACTGTTCGTCCGTTCGGTTGTTGCGACACGTTTTATTCAGCTACGATTGTCTCATTACATGTACATAATTTATTGCCACGAATCCTCGTTTGTTCCGCGCTAATGAGTAGTCCGCCACGGCGCCCCGATTTCTCTCCCGGCTCTCCTTAGCAGGCTGCAACGCAAGCGATAAAAGTCAGATGAGTGTCTATTTTTTTAAGCTCGGCTGTATTTTTGCCCGAATAAAGAGAATGAAAGGAAAGAGGGGGGTTTGTTATATTTGTCGCACCTTTCTGACTGCTGTGCCACCCGATGTTTTCGTTGTTTTTCAGATTCTCTTGCTTGAGCCAATCGTGGAGGGGCTTGAAGTACTCGAGGAGACCGCTAGCTTCCATCTGGCGCTGCCCGGTGATTGTTTCGAGGACGTCTTGCCAGGGCTTCGACGAGCCCAGTTTCATGCCCGCCCTGGTTGGGAGACAAGTTTCAAGTTTGTACAGATTTAAATTGAATGAGACTACTTCAATGGCGATTGTTTTTTTGAGACAAAGTTGAGTCACGGATGATTTATTGTTGAATGTTAAAGTTGAGTCAAAATTGAGTCAACGGTTTTGAGTTAGAATTGAGTCGAGTTGAGTCAAAGTTGAGTTCAAACTGAGTCAAAGTTGAGTCAACGTTGAGTTAAAATTGAGTCAGTGAGTCAGAGTTGATTCAAAGCTCAGTCAACGTTATTGATTCAAAATTGAGTCAACGTTATTGAGTCAGTATTGAGTTAAAATTGAGTCAAAGTTCAGTTATTGATTCAAAGTTGTGTCAAAGCTGATGTTGGAATTTGAATTTGGTGTTCGGTTAATTCCGGTATAAACGCGGTTCTCTGAGTTCATTCTGTGTGTGCGAACGGACATGTTGTGGCGTGTTGCGGAAATCCGATGTTGAAGATTTCATGTAAATAGAAGAGGAGGAAAGTGTGAATAAAGATGGCTCTAACCAGGATCAACGTGTTCGTGTTTCTCTGCTTAAAAATGAGTTAACGTATTAATGAGTCATAGTTGAGTCCAAAATGGGTCAAAGTTGAAACAATGTTGAGGCAGATTTGAGTTAAAATTGAGTCAGCGTTATTGAGTCAACGTTGAGTTAAAATTGTGTCAACCTTATTTTGTCAGAGTTAAGTCAAAATTGAGTTAAAATTGAGTCAAATTGAATCGATTTTAATTCAATAAATTGAGTTAAAATTGAATAAAATTGAATCAGTTTTAACTCAATAAAATTGACTTAAACTTGATTCAAATATATTGGATATTTTTAACTTTGCTTAATCAGAATTGACTCGATATTTTTTAGTAAGAGATGATTGAATTACAATTTCAAACAAAGTTGACTCAAACTTGAAACTGCAAGACATACTTGAGTTTCTCTCCGGCTTGAGTACTCGCGGTGATATCGCACAGGTGGAGTGGTTTGCTGTTAGGGTCGCCAGGTTTAAACTCGCCAATTTCCGTGCAAAGTTGCTTGTGCAGCTGGAACTGCAGGATCGTGCTGACGAAGTAGCGCAAGTAGGTGTAATCCACTGCGACGTGGTACTCCGCGCCCGGGTCAAAGTCGGTGTTGGATCGTTCCACGGGAGGTTTCACGCCTTGAATATCCTCGCCGAGCTTCCACCTGGAAAAACATGATTAAGTCAACTTTTGTCAATTTAATGTTGACTCAATCAGCTTTTATCAACATTGATTCAATGTTGACTCAAATTTTATACAAATGTTGATGTAATTAAATCAATGTTCATTCAATCAACTTTTGAGTCAATAATGAATTAACATTGATTCAATGTTGACTCAATAAACTTTCGAGTCAACAATAAATCAACATTGATTCAATATTGACTTCATCTATGTTTGAGTCAACAATGAATCAATGTTGATTCATTGTTGCCTCAATAAACTTTTGAGTCAACAATAAATCAACGTTGATTCAATATTGACTCAATCAACTTTCAAGTCAACATTGATTCAATGTTGACTCAATCAACTTTTAAGTCAACACCGATTCAGTGTTGACTCAAATTTTATAAAAATGTTGATGTACTCATTGAAATCAATGTTGATCTAATCAATATTCATCAACCTCAAACCAACTTTCCACCCCTCAACCCTACCAGTGGCAATTGTACTGATTGCTGTTGATCTTGTGTCTGTACACGTCCCAGCGCCACTTCTCGGTGACGAACGCGTAGGGCAACGTGACCACCCGGTCGAGCGCCTTGTAGTACAGATTGTTGACCACGAGTTCCGGGTCCGTCAGGTTGTCGACCTTAAGCAGGCCGATCTGCGCCAGGTGGCTCGGGGTCATGACGCTCAGCGCCACCAGGTCGCCGATCGCCTCGCGGAATCCCGGATTGGCCGGGTGCTTGAACGCGTACCGCTGGTCCTTGTACTGCATGAAGTACTGGATCACGCCGACCTGGTTGATCGCCTCGCGCAGGTTCTCCATGGTTATGCGGTTGCACTTGCTCACGAGGAAGGTCTTGCCGTCGTTGAAGTCCCAGGGCGCGGCGTCGCAGACGATGTTCCGATCGAGGGGCTTGGTCAGGATCGACTTCTCCCAGAAGGTCTCGGGCAAGGCGGGCAGGCCCATCGAGACGAACGCCGTTTCCGCTTGGCAGTAGAGGTTCTCGGCGGTACAGCCTGCGGACGATTTTGAGTCATTGTTGAAGGCGTTTTGAGGGAATGACTCAGTGAATCGTTGAGTTAAACAAGGTTGAGTCATTGTTGAGTCGTTGAGTCAAACAAGGTTAAGTCATTGTTGAGTAAAAAAATTGAGTCATTGTTGAGTCAATAAAGTCTGAGACATTGTGGAGTCAAACAAGGTTGAGTCATTGTTGAGTCAAACAAGGTTGAGTCATTGTTGAGTCAAACAAAGTTAAGTCGTTGTTGAGTAAAGAAAAGTTGAGTTATTGTTGACTCAAACAAGGTTGACTGAAACAAGATTGAGTTATTCTTGAGTCTAAGTTGAGTCACTGTTGACTCAAACAAGGTTGAGTCATTGTTGATTCAAGGCTGAATCACTGTTGATTCAAACATAGTTGAGTCATTATTGAGTCAAACAAGATTGAGTCATTGTTGAATCAAACAAAGTTGAGTCATTGTTGAATCAGTTGAATCATTGTTGAATCAAGGTTGAGTCATTGTTGAGTGAAACAAGACTGAATAATTGAATTAAGGTTGAGTCGTTGAATTAAGGTTGAGTCGTTGTTGAATCAAGGTTGAGTCATTGTTGAATCAAACAAAGTTGAGTCTTTGTTGAATCAAACAAAGTTGAGTCACGGTTGAATCAAATAAAGTTGAGTCATTGCTGACTCAAACAAGGTTGAGTCATTGTTGCAATGTTCAGTCAATTTTATAATAGGTTGAGTCATTGTCCAAATACATTCGGTCAATGTAGAATTTGGTTTCGGACCTTGCTTGATCATCTCCTCAGTGATGTCGATCGGTCTCTTTTCAGGGAACGGGGCGGTCATGTTGGCGATGTAGGACCACTTCTTGGACCACATGTCTCCCAGCAAGTGCACCGGGATGGGCCCTCCCTTAGGTACCAAGTTTTCACCATACTTCTTCCTCAACGCGGACCTCACATACGCGTGCAGCTGCAGGTAAAACGGCTTGACCTCCAGCCAGAGGGTCTCTGCGGGATCGAATTTTGTCCAAGGTCAAAGGTCACCCTGACTGCGCCAATCGCATTTGACCTTCGCTGGTCAAAGTTCAAAAGTCGACGACTGGTTTATGCTTTTATGGTCGCGGATTTTTGTGGAACCCATTACATGTCTTTTTATGGTCTCAATCGCGGATTAGAGGGTCTATTAGCGGTCATAATGTTGTCAAGAGGTCAAGCCAGGAAGTAAAGTAGGCATATGCACTTACCTACTTCTATCCTTATATACAAGTGTAATAAGATTGAAAATTAATGTAAAAATAAAAAAATTAATGTAAACATAAATATAAACAAATATGACCTTCACAAAAGTTTCAAGGTCAAGCTAGGAAAACAAGCTAAAAATGGGAAAAAGTGGACAAATTGTTGTTCTTAAACATCATAAATGTAAACATAAACAAATATGACTTTGACAATCGTTTTAAGGTCAAACTAGAAAAACAAATTAAAGAACGGGAAAAGTGGTTAAATTGATGTGCTTAAACATCGTAAATGTAAAAGTTAACATAAACACATTCGTAAATGTAAACAAACACAAATGTAAATATAAACAAAAATGACCTTGACAAACATTTCAAGGTCAAACTAGGAAAACAAGCTAAAAATGGGAAAAAAATAGAAAAATGAATGTTTTTAAACATTGGTGATCATCTATCAACGAACCAACTTGATCGGTGAAGTTGTCGCCATAGTCTCGGAGCCACCACTGCGTGATATCCGTAAGATTTTGGAGTTTGGCTGCCTCGGTGAGGAGTCCGACGTATCGCGGAAAGTTTGGCAGCATCGTTTTTCCGCAGAGGTCGTGCCACTTGGTCCAAACGTGCTTGAGCTCGTCAGGGTCACGGCTGTTAGCCATTATCTCGGTGAGCTCGGGCGTAAGTGTAAGATTGCACTTCTTCGGGTCTTTGAAGTCGCAGATCGTTAGTGTGTTGTAAAGCCTTTCAGCGGTACTTAGGATCTGCTCCGTCTCGACGAACAACTTCAAGAGAAGAATGTCTTATCACTTGTGCAATGAGTTAGAGAACTATTGGATGATTGCGTCTGACTATAGGCGAACTGCCTACAGTGATTCTCAGCAAATATGGAACGATGGCAGAAAAGGGTTGTCGAATCTGGACGAAACTCGGAATGGGTTGGAATTTAGGTGGAACTCTTCCTCCCTAGAAGGTGGGAGGAAGAGTTTCAACCTTGTAAGAATCTGTTCCTATCTTCTTACAAGGTGTTCCAATAATCGTAGAACCTCTTTCTAACATGTTTGAACCTTCTTAGAACCTGTTCCTAACACGTTCCAACCTTCTCCGAACATGTTCCAATCTTGTTAAGACATCTTCTAACCTTCTTAGAACCTGTTCCAACTTTCTCAGAACCTGTTCCTAACATGTTCCAACCCATATAGACATCGAACTTGGAATCCAAGTGGATTCTACTTGGAGCAACATTCGGACGTAGATTCGACGTAGATTCCACGTCGAATCTACGTGTTTTAGAGGTGTGTCTGTTAGGAAACCTTCTTCAAACATGTTAGAACCTTGAAACATGTTCTTCGCACCAGTTTCCCACTTGTCCGAACCCTATTAGAACCTGTTTCTAACTTGTTCCAACTACCTTCTCCGGCAAAACCTGTGGACCAATCATGCTCAGTCTGCAGAACTGTCTCCTCAGCCCCTCGTCCGGCAGCTCCTGCCACTTAAGTTGCGCCACCTGGTCGCGCACCTTCTTCTGGAACTCGGACGCCTTCTCCAGCACCTCCAGCTTCGCCTGCAAATTCGCGTCCGTGAGGTTCGTCTCGTAGTTCCAGTCAGCCGTCTTGCGCTTCGTCTGCCACTCGTTCAGCTGCTTCTCGAACGACTGCAGGATGTCCTCGGCGTAGCTTTGGTCCAGGGGATGCTCCGTCGTCTTCTCCGACGGCTTTTCCGTCGTGTTCTCCGTCGCGTTCAGGGGACTGCATAGCGCCACCTCGAGGCACACTAGGATCACTGCGAGGGATGTCAGCAGCGACATCTTCAGGGTGGGGTTGCACAGCTGGAAAGAGGCGGATTAGCAGCTGGGGAGGATTTGGCGAAATTTGCTGGGATTCGGGTTTTTTGGGTCAGAACGTCTGGATTAGTCCAGATTTTGCCATTCCTCGTCTTCTAATCCAGAATCCAAAATTGCAAAGTTATCTTCTAGTCCAGAATCGAAATCCTAAAATCTTGGATGGAGTTCCAGAATAGAACTTCCCTCCAAAAAATTATCTGGAGAAGTTCTTTTCCAGAACTCAAAATCTCTGACTGGAATTCTCAAATTTGACTTAGTCTTCCCAATCAGAAAAATTGCTCGAGGTTTGGCAGTAAATGTTTTTGGAGATTTTTGAATTTGGATGTATGGATCTGTGGAAGTTGGAATTTTTCTTATGGAAGGACCAGAAAAGAACACAATGAGGATGTTGAAAAAACTCACCGTTATCGCATTAGCCAAGCACCGCGCACCAACTGAAACGATGATGCACGTATGAACGAGTTATATAGCGACACCTCGTACATCCGCAGAAGGACGCAAGGCCAATAAAACAATTTAAATCAACTACGATCGCGCGGATTTCGAATCAATAGAGCGGACCATTTGCACGCATTTGAACGGGAAAGGAGTGAGGATTTGGAAAGTGCAATTCCGCAGATTTGCATTTCGAATTGTCCCATGAAAATGGGACAAATCGAAAAGGCATTTTTTAATTGAGACAAATAAGTTGAATCAACGTTGTTTTGAACACTTATGTAGAGAGAGTCAAATTTGAATCATTATTGTTGAGTTAAAATTCAAATGATTCAACATTGTTGAGTCACAGTTTATTCAAAAATGGTCAGTCAAACTTGAGTCACTGAGTTTCCACCTAGAAATAGTTCTGGGTGTGAGTTGCAATCGATTAGGATTTTGCAACATTTGTCAACAACATTCAACCTTGTCTTATTTCATCAACGTTAAGTTTGAGTCAAATCTGAGTCGATGTTGAGTCAATTTTGAGGCGATGTTGAGTCGACGTCGAGACAACTTTGAATCAATGTTGAGTCAGTGTTGAGTCGATGTTGAGTCAACTTTGAATCGATGATGAGTTAACTTTTGGTTAAGGTTGAATCATTCTTTAAGTGAGGCTGATCAACTGTAAGTTAATGACTCAACTCAAGTTTGAGTCGATGATGAGTCAACGTTGAGTCGATGATGAGTCAACATTGAGTCGATGTTGAGTCAACTTTGAGTTAAGATGGCTCAACTCTAAATTAAGGTTGACTCAACATTAAATGATGGTTGAATTAACTTTAACTTACAGTTGAGTTAAAATTGAATCAACATCAAGTCAATTGAAACAATTTTCAACTCTCATTCACTCTGTGCTATACATAGCCCGAAAAAGGTAAAAATCTTTATTTTCATCAACCCACCAAATAGCAGCCACCATTCGACAATCGAGCTCAAGTTCATCGCCGCGTCGGCCTTGTTCCGCAGATTTGCGTAACGCGGGAAATTCGGCAAAATGGTCTCGCAGCAGAGGTCGCGTCACTTAGTCCAGCTCATCAGGGTCACGGCTATTAGCCATTATCCCGGTGAGCTTCGGCACAAGTGCAAGATTGCATTGTCCTGGGTCTTTGTAGTCGCAGATTGGCAGCGTGTTATAAAGCCTTTCTGAGCGAATTAGGATCTCCTAGGTGAGCCTGCGACATGAATTGAGGCGATTCAGTCGGCGACATCGAAACGGTTAACTTTGCGATGAAATGCAACGTTGCGTTTGCTTTCAACGGTAAATCGAGAAATGAAAATTTTTTCTCGAAAATCAGCATTTTTCAACATTGTTGAGTCAAAGTTGATTCAATAATGTTGAGTCAAAGTTGATTCAACATTGCTAAGTTAAATTTGATCCAACATTGTTGAGTCCAAGTTGAGTCAACATAGTTGAGTCAAAGTTAATTCCGCAATGTTGAGTCAAAATGGTGATTCCACATTGTTGAGTTAAAATTGTGATTCCACATTGTCGAGTCAAAGCTGAGTCAACATTGTTGAGTTAAATTTGATTTAACATTGTTGAGTCAAAGTTGATTCCACAATGTTGAGTCAAAATTGTGATTCGACATTGTTGAGTTAAAATTGTAATTCCACATTGTTGAGTTAATATTGTTGAATCAAAGTTGAGTCAACATTGTTGAGTCAAAATTGAATCAACATTATTGAGTCAAAGTTAAGTCAGCATTGTTGAGTCAAAGTTGAGTCACCAATGTTGAGTCAACATTGTTGAGTCAAAGCTTAGTCACCATTGTTGAGTCAAAGTTGAATCAAAATTGTAATTCCATTGTTATCATTTATGAGTCAAAACTATGATTCCATTGTTGAGTCAGTATTGTTGAGTCAAAGTTGATTCACTGATTTAGAAAACAGTTTTCGGTCTGAGTTAAAATCGATTAGTATTTTGCAACATTTATCAACATTATTCAACATTGTCATATAATTTCATCAACATTAAGTTAAAATCAACAATGTTGAAAAAGATTTTCGGGATCTCTCCGACGAAAAATCTCAGAAACTACTGACCCTGGCGATGATTCGCGATATGCGCAAATCCTTCACGTGATGCCGATCTCGCTCGCTAGAGGGCGTGTGGATGATATAATAATTGCAACGATTTGCGAGGAGCAAAACAAGTTTCGTTATCGCATGAAATTTCCATCGGTCGGGAAAAGGCCTCGAAATGAGGGAAAACGGGGCTCTCGGGGTTTCATGTCAATGTATTTCGCAAAATTATGTTTCAAAAACGACGCGATACAAATTAAGTACATAATTCTGAATACGCTTTGGCACTGTTTAAGTACGGAAGTTGCGTGAAGCGTGCGTTCAGTGTTTCGTCTCCCATCCGACGATTTCGCCGTTCTTCTGGTTTTCCTTGATCAGCCAGTCGTGCAGGGGTTTGAAGTACTCGAGCAGACTGTTTCCGTCCATCGTTCGTTGGCCGGTGAGGACTTCCATGGCGTCTTGCCAGGGTTTCGAGGAACCCATTTGCAACATTTTTCTGAAAGGAAGCAAGTTGGAAATTGGGTGAATAGTTTGGAAAATATAAAGTTTGATCATCAACATTGATTATCAACTTTGATCATCAATATTGATTATCAACCTTAATTATCAACATTGATAATAAACATTAATTATCAACCTTGATTATCAACTTTGATCATCAACATTGATTATCAACATTGATTATAAACATAGATTATCAACTTTGATCATCAACATTGAATATCAACTTTGATTATCAATATCGATTATCAATTTTAATTATCAACATTGATAATAAACATTAATTATCAACATTGATTATCAACTTTGATCATCAACATTGATTATCAACATTAATTATCAACATTAATTATCAACGTTGATAATTAACTTTGATCATCAACATTGATTATCAACACTGATTATAAACTTTGATCATCAACATAGATTATCAACTTTGATCATCAACATTGAATATCAACTTTGATTATCAATGTTGATTATCAACTTTAATTATCAACATTGATAATAAACATTAATTATCAACATTGATTATCAACTTTAATTATCAACATTGATAATAAACATTAATTATCAACATTGATTATCAACTTTGATCGTCAACATTGATTATCAATTTTAATTATCAACATTGATTATCAACTTTAATTATCAACATTGGTTATCAACATTAATTATCAACGTTGATAATTAACTTTGATCATCAACATTGATTATAAACTTTGATCGTCAACATAGATTATCAACTTTGATCATCAACATTCATTATCGACTTTGATAATTAACTTTGATCATCAACATTGAATATCAACTTTAATTATCAACATTGATAATAAACATTAATTATCAACATTGATAATAAACATTAGTTATCAACATTTATTATCAACTTTGATCATCAACATTGATTATCAACTTTAATTATCAACATTGATTATCTACATTGGTTATCGACTTTGATAATTAACTTTGATCATCAGCATTGTTTATCAACGTTGATTATAAGTTTGATCATCAACATTAATCATCAACGTTGGTTATCAACATTGATTATCAATTTTGATCATCAACATTGATTATCAACTTTGATAATTAACTGTGATCATCAATATTGAATATCAACTTTGTTTATCAACGTTGATTATCAACTTTAATTATCAACATTGATAATATACAATTATCAAAATTGATTATCAACTTTGATCATTAACATTGATTATCAACTTTGATCATTAACATTGATTATCAACTTTAATTATCAACATTGATAATAAACATTAATTATCAACATTGATTATCAACTTTGATCATCAAAATCGATTATCAACTTTGATCTTCAACATTGATTATCAACTTGGATAATTAACTTTGACCAACAACATTGAATATCAACTTTGATCATCTACATCGATTATCAACTTTAGGCTTAAAATAGGCTTATTCGCACTTGAGCAAGTTGCCAGCTTTGGTGCTCTGCGTGACGTCACAAATATGCAGCGGTTTCGCGTCCGGATTCACCGGATCGTATTCGCCGGCTTCGATGCACAGGGCTTTGTGGAACTGGAACTGGATGATGAAGCTGATGAAGTACCTCAGGTACTCGACGTCAGCCACGATGTGATACTTCGCACCCACATCGAAGTCGCGTTCGTTTCTGGGCACCGGGGCTGAGATGCCCTGGATTTCCTCGCGAAGCTTCCACCTAAAAAGGATGACTTCTGTTGACTTTCACAAGTTGACTTTCAACTCGATTTTAAAGTCGATTGATAGTTATTTATAAAGTCGAAATAACTATCAACATTTTCAGCATTCATTACGTTGAAATAATTTTCAACACCCTCTGTTGAAAATATCTTCAACATCCTTACGTTGAAATAATTTTCAACACCCTCTGTTGAAAATATCTTCAACGTCCTTACGTTGAAATAATTTTCAACACCCTCTGTTGAAAATATCTTCAACATCCTTACGTTGAAAAAAATTGCAACATTCTTATCTCGAAACAATTATCAACTTTTCGATCATTTCTACCAATGCCCGTTGTAGTTTCTCGGACTGACGTCTCCTTTGAACACATCCCAGCGCCACTTGTCCAAAATGTAGGCGAACGGTAGGAACACGATCTTGTCCAGACCTTTCGAGTACAAGTGGTTCAAGTCGGCTTCCGGGTCGGTAACGTCCGAAGTCAGGAGTCCGATTTTCTTCAGATGGCTCGGCGTCGAGACACTCAGCGCCATAAGGTCGCCGATGGCCTCGTGGAATCCGGGATTGGCGCCCTCCCGGAAGACCGGCGGCTGGTGCCTGTACTGGAGGTAGTACTGGATGTGGCCCATCTCGTGGTGGGCGGTCAACAGGTCGTCCATGTTGATGCGCGTGCACTGCTTGATGCGGAAGTCCTTGCCATCGTAAAAGTCCCAGGCACTCGCGTGGCAAATCAGGTCGCGGTTGGTCGGTTTCACCAGGATGGAATTGTTCCAGAAAGTGTCGGGCATCGCGGACATGTTCATCGAGACGAAGCAGGTTTCGGCCAGACGGAAGATCTTATTGGCGTCGTAGCCTGGAAGGTAATGGTTTCGACTTCAAACCTGTTTCAAACATGTTGAAACTTGTTCAAACCTGCTTGAAACTTGTTCAAACTTGTTTGAAATGTGTTCAAACCTGTTTGAAACGTGTTCAAACCTGTTTGAAACGTGTTCAATCCTGTTTCAAATGTGTTGAAAGTTGATCAAACCTGTTTGAAACGTGATGAAACTTGTTCAAACATGTATGAAACTTGTTCAAATTTGATTAAAACATACTAGAACTCCTTCAAACCTATTTGAAACGTGTTGAAACTTGTTTGAAATACATTGAAAATAGTTCAAACCTGATTGAAAAGTGTTGAAACTTGTTCAAACATGTTTGAAACATGTCGAAACTTGTTCAAACTTGTTTGACACATGTTCAAATTTGAATGAAACACGTTGATACTCGTTCATACCTATTTGAAACATGTTGAAACTTGTTTAAACTTGTTTGAAACACGTTGAAACTTGTTCAAACTTGTTTGAAATATGTTCAAATTTGATTGAAACATGTTGAAACTTGTTTAAACTTATTTGAAACACGTTGAAACTTGTTCAAACCTGTTTGAAACGTGTTGAAACTTGATTAAACTTGTTTGAAACACGTTGAAACTTTCGTTGAAACGAAAGCTGTCGCATCCTTTCACGTTTGGCGAAGATTGACGGAAATTTTGCTTTCTTATAATTATTAAATTTTTTGCATAAAAAAAGAAAAATGAATTTTCCCCAACCAAATTACCTTGCTTCACCATTTCTTCGGTAACATCAGCACGCTCTTTTCCAGGATATGGCATGCTGATGTCGGCAACATTGGACCAAGTTTGGGCCCACATATTACCCAGAAGATGCCCTGGAATAGGTCCATTTCTGGGTACAATTGATTCCCCGTACTTTTTGCGAAGTTGACCCCTGACATAAGCGTGAATCTGGAGGTAAAACGGTTTTACCTGATTCCAGAGGGTGTCTGCAAAAACGGTTCATTTTTTCAATATAAATTATATTTTAATAAATAATGCAAAATGTTTTAATGACTTTAAAAAATACAAATCGCACCGATTTGCTCGATAATATCATCCGCTTCGTATTCCCGAAGCCAAAACGCTGCGTTGTCTGTAAAGTTGTTCATTCTCGCTGCCAAGTTGCTCAACTCGACGTATTTCGTGTAAGACGCGCGGACTTTCCTGCCAGTGGTTTTGTGCCACTGCAGCCACACATGTTTCAGCTCTTTTGGGTCGCGACTTGCGGCCAAAATCTCAATGAGTTCTGGTTCCAGTGCCAGATCACACTTGGTGCGGTTTTTGTAGTCGCATATTGTCGCTTTGCTATAAACGTCTTCCATTTTGCTGATCGTTTCCTCGAGTTCATGGAATTTCTAAGTCCGATGATAATAAATTTCAAAATGAAATTAATATCGAAAAACATTTTAAAACATTTTGAAAAGCTTCAAAATTTTTTAATATTATAAAAATTTTGAAAATTCAATGATGTAATTTTTGAAAATTTTGAAAAACTTTGAAGATATTGAAAAATTTAGGAAATTTTAAGAAGTTAAACAAAATTTGACAATACTGAAAAATTTTGAAAATTTGAAAAAGTTAAAAAAAATTTGACAATTTTGAAAATGTTGAAAATGTTGAAAAATTAAAAAATTTTGAAATATTTGGAAAAATAAAAAAAATTTTGAAAAATTATGAAAAATTTAGAAAATTTAGAAAAATTAAACAAATTTAAAAAATTTTAAAAATTATTGAAAAATGTGAAAAAATTTTTAAAAAATTTAAAAAATTGGAAAAATTTGAAAAATTTGAAAAAAGTTGTAAAATTTGAAAAAATTAAAAAAATTTGAAAAAATATAAAAAATTTGAAAAAATATGAAAAA
>JABFPB010001222.1:0-26958 GCA_022817645.1 Ceratoteleas bidentatus | reverse complement strand
AGTATGAAATTAAAATATAAAAATTGCAGTCTCAATTGTCTAAAAACACAAATTGGGTTGCAAACTCTGAGACATTTTTTTTCCTTTAATTTGTATGAAATTAACTTTGTACGAAGGTATTGCACTTCCGTTTAGGTACATCACATTTCATTTTCGATAATCTCCCGGATCTTTATATTCAGCGTTACTTAACTTATAAGTCCATCTAATACCGTATCCCTTCAAGTTAATAGCCTAACGAAACTTGACAGCGATGTGAAACTTTAAATATGATGAACGGATAATCCGAGGTCACTTCAGCTAATATTAATTGTACCGACAATTAAATATAACATACTTTTTGTTAGTCAGTATAATTTGTGTAACCAATTATTAAATTGAATTTAATTAATCATTCAATTTATCCTTTTAATTACATTTTTACATTTTTAAAGTTAAATCTTCAATTTTAAATTAATAACTTACAATTTGATTTTTTTCCAAGATGACCGTTTTTAATTTTGCAAAGCGTTTAATTTTAAACCTACAATGAAGGTTGCAGAGTCGTCCCAAAATATTTAATGAATAAAAATCGTAGCAAATAGTTTTTGATATTAAAACGTTTCAAATAAAATTACCTACTTGAAAAACAATCAGTATTTTTTAGATATTCTATGACAATTTGCGTAATATTATACTGTTAGGCATTAAGTATTTTCATTCTAAGGCACCCATCCTTGAAGAATGTTCAAAGTGAACGAACTTTTAACGCCTACAACCTGATTAGCATTTGCATATTATCTCTCAATAAATAGCAAAACCATTCAGCAGTCAGATTCGACAAGTTAGTATCGAAATTATTGAGGCGCCAAGAACTACGTCGAATATCCGACAAAAATTACTCTGTACATCGTTCAAATCCGATGTTTCATTCCAGTTTTAATGCAGTTTCCCAGTCGATGTAATTAAAAGCGCACTGGAAATTTTTACTTTCTATTTCCAGTGAAAAGATCAGATTCATCCAATCACAAATGATTCCCCTAATAATAATTGAATGAACGTAACAACTCGGGTCAATAATCGCAACAGATAATAACGAATCATATGTGCTGCACTTCCCACTTCTCTTATAATATGCACGCTTAATGATAATTGCATACATCCACCACAACAGTTCGTAGTTTAGTGCCAATCGGGAATAAGACAAAGTAAATCGCAACGAACTATTTATACGTCGCTTTTAATTATTAGACCTGGTAAACATGGCCCTCGGAGCTTCGGCCACGGATTCCCGGATTTGCCTTTTATCGTAATCGTTATACAATTTGCATTCCGCCGCGTAAATCCATTAAATAAAGTCAACGTTTTTCTTGCAGAGGAGGAGATTTGCCAAACTACAACGCAACGCTTAACAGATCGATCTATAACGAAGATGTTTCCAAAGGTCGAAGTACCAGCGATTTGCACAAAGTCGCGACTGAGAAGTCGGAATCCTCGGCTAAACGTGCTGTGTTTGCTCAAGTAGGAAATTCCTCTTTTTTCATTTCAATCAATTTTCTTGTTTAATATGTTCACTGGAGGTTTTTCTTTTAAAACATACTTACATTCTTCATTTAAAAAAAATTTGCAATTTTTATTTGCAACTCAAAATTGTATTTATTTTCATGATTTTTCATATTCATTTAAACATTCATTTCCAATTTTAGATGTATTTAGTTTCAATTTTGATTTTTCAATGTAGCACTTATGAGAAATATACATCCAAAACGTACTAATGCACTTACTTTCTTCTTTATTATGAATGTAAATGCAATTCTGGACATAAAGTGAAGAAATGGTGAAATAATGTAACTATACTGTATCATAATAAATGTAAGTGCATTTTAAGTGTAAATGAATTGCAATGATTTTTCAAAATAGCACTTATGAATTATATTTCAAAATAACACTTATGAATTTACTTGTTCCTTAAAATCAGTGTAAGTACAATTTTAAAGTAAAGTAAATTAAAGAAATTGTGAAATAATGTTTTTCTACACTTATACAAGATGTAAGTGCATAAGTGCATCCTCAATAATTAAAATTCAAATTTTAATAATTTTTCAATATGACACTTACGAAATACACTTCAAAATTACACTTATGTTCTCGATTCTTCACAACTAATGTAAATTCAATTTTGAAGTGAAAGTAAAGTAAAGTAATTGTAAAATAATTTCCCTCTATAGTAATGCATAATGTGTAAGTGCAGTTGTAATGTAAATCAACATTAGGTAAATTCAAATTCACAATGTTATGTGCAATCTGAAAAATTGATTTCATGGAATTCGAAATGGGAATTTCATGCTGCTAAATGCTGATGTTATTTTTTCTGGTTTCAGTGCATCGTTGCAGGAGCTGGGTTGATCAATCTAATCGGATGTGGGATGCCAATCGGATACAGCGCGATACTGTTGCCTCAGCTGTCAAACAGCAATTCTACCATTTATATAGATAAGGACCTAGGATCATGGATTGGTAGGTGGTCTTTTATTGTCGAATTCATCGACAATTTTATTTATTCAAATTAATTTATTCGAATTATGGTACGGGCCCCTCAAAAGTTTGACATTTAATCAACAAATTGTCGGTCTGCACATCCCCTTTTCCACGCGAACTGGCCATGCATATTAAAATCATTTCGCTCAGTCAATTGAACAATTTCGTCCGCCAAACTGCGCATTTTCGCACTGCTTTAAATTAAATTATCCCGGGACGATCGCTTTGCACCATGTAATGTAATTGTATCACCACAGACGGAGCCGAATCTTGTACATAAAATTATTTTTAATCAGAAAGATCGCGCGAAGGTCGTCAGTAAGACCCAATTAAATTGAAAGGCCACTTTCCACGGCGAAACGACTTTTTCCAATGGCCAACGAAATTCCAGCGTCTTTGCGCTCCGGACGATTCAATTATCCCGGGACATGCATGTCTAGTTTTTGTCATTGAAAACTTTTCCGCATGCTAAGTCGTAATTCCGACCAAGTTGCTGGCGGATCGCGTTAGTGGTTTCCGCTCAAGTTCAAGGGGTTAAATGAAAGCAGCCAGATTTCGACGAATCGAGTCATTTGTGTCCGTAAAAGTTGGCGCAAAATCGGACAATTCGACGTCGCTTGAGCGACCTAATTTTCTGGACTTTTTCGACCTTTTTGCATTTTTTTTCTTTTTTTGTTTGGTTTGGCAGAGGGAGAGATTTGATATTGATTTTTTTATTCCATCACAGAAATATAAATTCTGAAAATCTTAAAACAATTTTTGAACTTTTGAAAATCTTCACGATATATTTTAGAAAATTCTCGGACAATTTCAGAATTACTATTTCTACAAAGGAATTTAAAAAATGCATGCCATGTTACAAATCTTTAATTTACATTTAAATTTCGAATCTTAAATAAGTTTTGATGCAAATTTTATTTATGTTCGGATTTTTTAAGAGTTTGTACTGACTGAATTGGTTTCAGTCCTAAGTATTGAAGATTGAAGTATTGATATTATATTTCAGCGGCGGTTCACAGTTTAGCCGTACCGACAGCGGGGATTTTTTCGGCCTTACTGTTAGATACCATTGGAAGAAGAGGTTGCTTGCAATTAGCAGCACTACCCTTATTTGCTGGTTGGATTGTTATGGGCTTTTCCACGAGCGTTCATTATATTCTCGCCGGAAGAATCATATTGGGTTTTGCCGTTGGCTTAATCGCAATGCCGGCACAGGTCAGAATTTGGCGTACCATTTTTCATTGTGTCGACAAATTTCTTGTTCCTTCATTTGTATCTCACTTTCATTTATTAAAAAGTATCAAGTAAATATTTAAATGACGAAACAGTTCAATGTTTAACAGAAACTATTTTATTTGTGTTTAATTTAATTAATTTTTAATAACATTTTATTTTAATTAAATTATATTAAATGAAATGTTACTACATTTGGTATTAGTTACATTACATTTTCATTTATAATTATACATTAATTAAAATTACATTTCGTTAATTTATTTCCTGTTTGCTTTTGTATGATAGACTTTGACAATGGAAACGGCAAATGCAAAACTGCGAGGTATGCTTTCTGGTTCGAATCTTACCGCCTATACAATCGGTATACTTATGGTATACACGCTTGGTGCATATTTTGGTTGGAATATTGTGGCTTTCAGTTGCACCGTTATACCAATAGTTGCATTCATTTACTTGTGTCTTATCCCCGAAAGTCCGATCTGGCTCGTTCGGCAAAATAGAATTGAGGACGCGAAAAAAGCTCTTCTCTGGCTGAGAGGTGGTGATGCTATCAAGGTATTTCACATCGCTTACTTTTCTAGATTCCTTACAATAATAGATGTCATATCGTTCTGGAAACGGCGGGCAAACTTTATCGGTGAAACATTTTTTTTAAGTTAAACAAATATTGAATATTTATTTAACAAATATTATTTTAATATTTCTAAATATTAAATAATTATAATATATTTAATAGATTTTTTTAAGATGTATAATTTAAAATTATATGATGTTTGTTTCCACAGGTAAATAATGAAATAGAGACATTAATGATAAGAGCTAAACATGACGAAGAGCAAAAGTCCAAAACAACGTCGATCTGTAATAAATTATCTGACATCGCCTCGATGATCACAAGCAAAGGCGTAATGAAACCTTTATTTATTATCAACATTTACACCTTTTTACAACAATTGAGCGGAACGTATTTGCTCATTTTCTACGGTGTTGACATTGTGAAAAATGTTGGTAAGTATTTCTCCAGTATCACCAATATTCAAAAACAACTCATTCAACCACCAAATGATCTTAAGCTACAAATCTCTCATATCTCGATGACATTTTTTCTTTCCATTTTCCTGCCTGGGTGGAGGCAATTTCTTTTTTCTTTTTTTATAAACAACAAATGGTCACACTGCTATGTTAATGTCATTTATTTGCAGTTAGCAACTGTCAAAGACTGGGATTCCTTCGTTTCCATATAAGCATCCTCACGTTATTCATTTATAATATCGTAATTAATTGACGTTCATACCCTAATAATCCAATAACGTTTTAGGTGGGCGACATATTGAGACTGAATTAGCATCAGTAATTACCGCATTAGTGAGATTCGTATCTTCCTTTATCGCTTGTTTCCTATTATATAAGATAGGTAGAAGACCACTCAGTATTATTTCTTGCGCGGGTACCACGATCGCCTGTTTTACGTTATCAGGGTACTTATATTTCAAGAAAGAAGACTCGCCAATGGATGTACGTATCATTTTTGTCAAATGTATTAATTACAATTAATTTTTTACCCCCAAAAATTATGTTTTCCACCGAGTTTTGAACTCAAGTCTCGGCAGATTTTATAATTATTGTAGGATTTCATTCGCAATGAGAAAAAACATTCTTTCTGCTTAATTTGTTAATACTGAATTTACACAATGTATAATGTTTTGTATTATCGGGTAAAAATAAAGAATGTAAATGGTCCACGTACTATTTTTACCCGAGTTTATTTTCCGGCTAGAAATTGTGATTTTGTGCATTAAGTATATAAATGTATCCCTTATTTGATTTCAGATATACATAGTTACGATCAGCTTATTGGTTTACATAGCTTTCAATACCATCGGACTCTTTCCATTACCTTTAATCATGCTCGTGGAATTACTTCCAACGAGAGCCCGAGCAGTTATAGGTGGTTGCACCTACTCATTATTTAATTTCATGCTATTTGGAGTGACAAAGGCTTTTCCAATTGTAAGTTCTCGGCTAGGAATTATAACAATTAAGCAACCGTAATGGTCCAGCTCTTCGCTCATGTTTCGCCACCGTTAATCAGATGTTTAGCAATGTAACCAAATTTACGTAATTACAGCTCGATGACAAAATTGGAATGACTGGGATATTCCTGTTATTCGGGGTCTCCTCGTTGCTATTAATCATCTTCGTCTACTTGGTTTTGCCTGAAACGAAAAATTACACTCTGGAAGAAATTGAGGATTACTTCCAGGTAAGTGTCAGTTGGTTGTAAAGTGTAATTTTTCAATTAAAAGTTCAATTAAGCATTTTGATAATTTCAATATATGATATATTAATCTCTAATGAATTTACCTTTGGTTCATTTCAGCAAAACAACCTTTTGTGGATTACAAGAAAGGAAGTCAAACACCCAGCATAAAAGTGTAGAAGCAATGTAATATATTTAATTTAGACGACGATCTGTATAAATACGTATTTATTTGTAAATTGATTTATTCTCATTGAGCGAAAAATATCAATGAAAAAGCTCGTACAATGAGATTACGAGATCATTCAACCTTACGCGAGATAAAACCTCACATCGATCAAAGAGCTTATTTTATTATATACTTAATATTTTGTATCGATAAAGTGATCTGATCGGTTATTGCAAATGAGAATAACCGAATGTAAAATAAAAAGTGACAATCAAAATGCTTGTTTTTCAATTGACATCACAATAAATGTATTCAAGACTGAAATTTCCCCTTGCATGTTTCATGTTCTATTCCGCAAACAATGATTAATCTCCCATTGACGATTTCTACCTATAGATATGCTCGATGTACCTATATGCAATGCAGGTTGCTGTATTACCGAATCGCATTGTTGCTGAGCAATTATTGAATTGTGTCATACTGCTGAGAAAATAATATCTCTCACTCATGTAGAGTATGGTATTCATACCGAAAATGCTCGCGGTTTTGTCCGATATTCAGTCTCGTTTAATTACAATTGATGTTAGCAATCAAGAATATATTTGCCAATTAACAATATATCTTAATTCGTTTTCATACTAACATTCGAAACAATATCACTTTATTAATTGACAGTTCGTAAAATTAATTATTAGTTTCAATTTCCAGACAATGCTATAATAGAAATATATAGTTTGTTTCACTTAAAAGGAGGTTCCACTGAAAAATCGCACTTTGGATATTTTTTGCAAGAAAACGAAGAGAGAAAAATGTGCAGACACTCCATTTAATTTATCCTACTTTGAACTGCAAAAATGATGTTTTTAGTAAATTAAAAAGTAAAAATATTGAAAATTAACAAAATGGTGATTGTTTGGAACTTTCATGCATCTTTTTTTATTTGAACTGCCCTTAAAAATAATCAATGTTATGTTTCCCTACAATGAATTCTGTAATTCCATAATATAATTTCCAAATTACTGTTCCCAAACATAATTGGAACAGCAGATTAATTTAAATCTCGATATTCATTACCAACTGAACCGAACGATAAATACTAATTGGCTTTCCCTCTTTTCGTTCAGGATAAAATAAACAACATCCACAATCAATGCGTTATATACTGGTTTAATTCATCAGAAGATTGTAACATTAACATCACCGACAACTCGGCTATCTTTGAAATCCTTCAAAAATAGTTAATTGGCTTTCAACGGTTTCATTCAATGAAACGTAATGTTCAATACAACGTGTTTTCATATTTCCTGCGAAATACATACAGTAACAGCTGTACAGTCATCTAACGGCAAAGAACGGTAATTTTGAAAGTCTATCGGAGAAAGAAACAACTATCTTCCAGATTCCAAATATATTTTGCTATATAAACGCATTTATCAATCGTCTTTTGTTCTTAAGCTTGAGGGTTGCGGAATTTCTCGCCGGCATATTTTGCAGCCGTGCCAAGTTCCTCTTCGATTCTCAAAATTTGGTTGTACTTCGCCAAACGCTCGGAACGGCACGGAGCGCCAGTCTTGATTTGGCCGGTGGACAATCCAACGACCAGGTCGGCAATGAAGGTATCCTCCGTCTCGCCGGATCGATGGGAAACCATGGTTCCCCATCCACTGGACTTGGCCAGTTTATGAGCGTTGATTGACTCGGTTACGCTGCCAATTTGGTTCACTTTCAATAACAAGCAGTTGCAAGCTTTCTTTTCTACTGCTGTCTTGATTCTGAAATTGAGTGTTAAAGAATGGTTGAGAAATATTTTATTTTATTCAATTGTTAAATATCAATTGAACAGAAATCTTTTTTAACAATTATTTGAATAAAATATATGTTAGTAAAAATTATGAATGAAAAAAGTTCAAATGTATGATAAATAAATAGTTCTCCATCTTTACTTTCAAGTTTGGATGGCAAATAAATTTTCATTCGTCATTCATTTTAATGAATATTTTTTATTAATTAATAATTTTTTAAGATTTTGAAACAGATACTAAAGTGATTACACTATAATCGGCATTCTATACCTTGTTGGGTTAGTGACGGTGAGATCGTCACCAACAATTTGAATAGGAGTAGCAGCAGTCATGGAGGTCCACGATTCCCAATCGTCCTGGTCGAACGGATCTTCGATCGACACGATAGGGAATTCCTTGACAAAGTCCAGGTACAGATTTCGCAAAGCTTCTGGAGTGAGGTATGTGTTGGGGTCGGATTTCTCATTTTTGAAATCCAAGTCATACTTTCCTGCTTTGAAGAATTCGGATGCAGCAACGTCCATGCCGATTTTCACTTTACCTTCATATCCTGCAGCCTAAAATAGAAACATATACATGAGAATCTCGAGTTTGACGTTGGATTAGATTTTTTTAATCTAACTGCAAGCAAATTTTATTGTATTTGATAAATTTAAATCCAAGTCAATTCATGTAGAAATGATTTTGTTTATTAGTCATTTAGATAATTATATCTAATTTAAGAAAAGTAAATCCAACTAAAGTATTACCTTAATGGCATCAATGATAAGAATCAAGGCTTCCTTATTCTCCAGGATATTAGGAGCAAAACCACCCTCATCACCGACAGCGGTGGCATCGAGACCAAACTTCTTCTTGATGCCAGCTTTCAGGTGGTGGTACACCTCAGAGCCAATTTTCATGGCTTCGGTGAAGTTTGCTGCTCCGGTTGGCAAAATCATGAATTCCTGCATGGCGAGTTTGTTGCCAGCATGGGAACCACCGTTGATGACATTGAAAGCTGGGACTGGAAGAATGATGTCATTGTTTCCAGCCAACTCAGCAATGTACCTATTGAAATTAATCGTACGAATCGTTACGAGATAGCGAAGAGGAGAAACTGGCTTAATTTGAAATAATTAGCGAGTTTTAATCGAGAATTATTGTTAAGAGGATGTATTTTGTTTGTCGGTATTCAGAATTATTGAAGTCGAGTTGGGTGAAGAGAGGAATTGGAAATAAACTGCGTTTATGTACTTGTACAACGGAAGTCCCTTTTTAGCAGCTCCAGCCTTGCATACTGCTAAGGAAACGCCCAGAATAGCGTTCGCTCCAAGTTTGGCTTTGTTCGGGGTACCATCGATTTTCAGGAGGAGGTTGTCGATGTCGGTTTGCTGAGTGACTTCTAATCCGCACTGAAAATGTATAATTGTGAGCAATTATCAACTTAATTGCAATTATCAACGGTTGTAACTTGTCAAAATAAAAAAAATGTTCTTGGTTTTTCATTTATTTTATTTTTCAATTTTTTTGGTTAAAATGTAATAAATAAACATACTTATATTTTATTAAGATATTTTAACTTATTTAATAAGGTTAATAAAAATCAAAAAAGGATGAGTAAACTTGTGTAAATATTTATTATTTTATTATTTTAGCCATTTTAAGAACTGTCGAATACATACAACACAAAAAAGTATTGAAACCCGAAGTAATCTCAAAAATAAGTTATTGTAAACATATCAGTACAGTTCCAGGAATACACTGTACTAAATATATCCAAGAATAATTGACGTCTCGCTTTTTATCACGCTTGTTTATTCATTGGAGTTTTTGCACAGATAATTCTGTAATGCACTTTTGTTTTATTTGCCAAAATCCATTTTCAGTCACTATCATTGATAAATGCTGTATATGTGAGAAAAACTTAATTGGTTAACTTCAGAAATTTGTATTAGTAAAAAATTAAGATACATGTTTCTTTTTCAAGTTAATTTGTCCCCTAATGTCGATTATCAATTTTGATTAATTTCTTAATATTCTGTTAATTGGCGCTATCTCAGTGAACTTTGAATTCAATTAATAATAGATTACCTTCAACAGTTCAGGGGCAATGATGCTGTTAATATTTTCTACAGCTTTAAAGACCGATTTGCCCATATATTTTGATTTGTCGTTATCTCGGAGTTCGAGAGCTTCGTGCACACCAGTGGAGGCACCTGATGGAACTGCAGCACGGAATAATCCATTCTCCGTGACTAAATCAACCTGAAACAATAACAGTATTACTTGTATTGAAAGAAAAATAGATTATGTATTCCTGACTTAATAACTTAGTAACTTCAACATCCATTATCAATTCCATTACAAACATTAACAAATACTTATGCTTAATTAATTTTCAATCCACCTTTGATCTTTTCAGCCACAATAAAATCTTGTGAAAATATTGAGACTTCAGTTTAATCGAATGTACTCATATAAAAATGCACATCTGTTTACTAAACAAGCCGAGTCTTACATCAAAAACTTACATCAAGTTTTTCATTCATAATTTTTCATTTGATACTTGAATATGATAAAAAACATTTTAAGTTTCCAGGGACAACTTATATTATGTTCTACTGATATTTTAATAAAATTCACAAATAAAAATACATCTAAAATAATTTAAAAACTAAAAAAATTTAAATTACCATTCCCTAATAGAAAAATTTGACAATTCGAAGTAAAAGTAAAATATAACAATAAAGAAATTCTACTATATTGATTCCATCCTATTTTTATCATATAAGTTTCTATATCTAGAAACTTATATTGCAACAATAAACCCCTGCACTTCAACAGTAAAATAAATAGAGAAACTATCCCAATATTAAGAACAAACAACTATGCAATCATTTCACCCATTGCATAATTTCCTTTCTCATACAAAATTTCTCCCAATGCTACTATAAATAACATCTTGCCTCGGATAAACAAAATAATCATATTCCATTTCTTATAATTCATTGATATTGAACCTGAAACGAAGAAATGAACGCCGCTCGTGTTAAGGTTAGAGATCAGCTGATACATTGTCTCCCGTTTTGGGCGTTTCATAAAATGGAATCGCTATTACCTCAACGGTTGGGTTTCCACGGGAGTCGAAAATCTGACGTGCTTTGATACTCTGGATCGACATGGCTATGGTTCCGTAATTCAAGGATAAATGTCTGCAAATAATCAGCGATCAATACACTCTGTGCAAAAGATGGGAACAGTTACATAAACGCATACTGTTACTGAAACAGTAACTCGAAAAATGAAAGACGATAAATATTCGATAGGCAATTTTGAATTGTATTTCTAATTCACTTGTGTATCGAAATTCCGCTATAAAAAACACAGCCCAACTAAAATTGCCAATTCAATTAAAAAAAAATCATTGTCACTAAGATTTGAACTGAAAAATTCAAGTCATCAGCTTAGTGAATGATTAACAGTGACCTTCTAAAGGTCACAATTTCGTCCATTCATTCGCAAATGGCAAAAATCTGGCGATTTTCCAGATCCCGGCAAATTTATGAAATATCGAAAATAAGCATGGATGAATGTGAATCTTGACCTTATCGAAACGATATTTTTCCGCAGCAATGAAATCCCTGAATGCAAGATCGTCATCTCTATTTTACGTGAAAAATGTCATTTTAACGCGCGCATTTTCGCGACGACGCTGCTCGCTGTGAACCGAAAACGATCGGAATTCGGCGAAACGGGTTAATTGACGAAACTTATTCTCACCTAACAGTCACACTCAATCCACGACGAATGCTGCTAGCAGACTGAATTCACGACCTCCCACTGACCTTCAGATGTGGCTATTTCGATTATTATCGATTGTACTGTATCTGCGAAAACTGCGGTTCAAAAGTGGTCACTGTTTAACTTAAAATTTGAGGAGAAATTTGGATTACCTTTGGAAAGTTTGTGATTTATCTTATGTTTTGATTAACTGTTGATCTGAAAGTTTGAATTTGAAATCGTATCGTTACGTATTATGACGTAAATTTTTGGTAATTGTCCAGAAACGGTTGTTAGCGGTGTCAAAATAATCGAAACACTGTTGAGCTCTTCTCTGATTGGCTGTTGCGTGTGAGATTGGAAAGAACCAATAAATATGTCAATTGTTTATTGTATTTATGTAGCTCAGAGGGCGAAATGAAAAAGCAGATTTTCAATAATTTGTTGATCGCAGCTAGCTTCGTGTCGATAACTTAAAATTTGTAAACATAACCTAAAATTAAAGCGATCTTTCAAAACAATTTACATTAAATAAAATTAAATATAAGAAAATTAAATTATTGTTTATACTAAAAAATTTATAATTCAAACATTTTCCACCATTTTTTACCGAAATAAAGTAATTTTTCACAAGACTGATATTTGAACGCCTCGCGTATTCTCTCAACAATGGGACGCGTTCAGAAATCTAAAGCTGCGTTTATAAATCTCTTCGAAACCTGATTTACCCTGACAGATCTAGTGACATTGTATAACAACCCACGTGTTTAGAGAAGTTGATCCCTTTTCTGTGTACATAGTTAGGGATTGTCTAAAATGAGTTCCATTAAAATTAAACTTGCCTTGTCTCCGCCAAAAAAGAAAAAGAAAAACGCCTACGACCCAGAGGAGGAAGCCGAGTAAGTGTTGTTACGGAATTGCATCGATATCTTGGACAAATTTAACACTGACGGAACATTGTGATTTTAGGTTAGAGAAGCTTGTTTTTGGAGCACCGAGTGACATATTTGAACATTTGGAGGAGAAACCAAAAATAAAAGTTGAGAAAAACGATAGTCTGTCTGAAAGAGTTGAAGGTCATGAATTGGAAAATGGTTCTGAGGATGAGGATAAGAACGATTTGTCGATAAAAGAGGAATCCGTAAAACGAGAACCTGCTTGGGTGGATGAGGAGGAAGAAAATTATTCGTGAGTATGCGATTGGTTAAAATTAACAATTTCTATCAAATTACCAATAAAATTCTCAAATATTTTTAAATTTGTAAATGGTAAATAAATGGTTAATTGAAAAAAATATAATGAAATGAAAGGAATGCAGTTAATTAATATAAATCTCATTTCAGCGTGAAAAAAGCTTTGAGGGAACAACATAGAAGACTTCCTGGAGTAAGGCCTGAAAAATCGTACAATGAGTTGTTGGAGAAAAAATTCATAAATATTGTGGGTACCCCAAAATGGGCTGATTTGAATAAGCAGAAAGTTAAATCTGAGGATGAAGATTCTGAAGAGGAGATTTTGAAGGTGATGCAATGAAGCAGTGTTATGTAAAATGTCAATATTTATGTTAAATATAACATTCTTTATGAAAATGTATTAATAACATACTAATTATTTATCCTACAGAAATGTCGTCACATAAAAGTTCCAAAAACCAAGAAACTGAAACAAGGAACTATCGACATTAAGCCACTGCATAATTTAAATCAACAAACTAACACCGAGGGTCCATTTATTTGTTGTGCAGAATTTCATGAAACATCAATGGTAGCATTTGTTACTGGCTCATCTGGAGTTTTATCGTTATTTGAGGTATATAGATAAATTGATAAAAAATATACTATTTGTCAGTAATTTAACATCACACATAATTTAACGTCACAAACAACTAACTTTTTCCATAAATGTTTCAGGTTAATGGCAAAGACAACAACAAATTACACAGTATGAAATTTGACAGGTTTTCTATTGTTAATGGCAGGTTTATAAAGGATGGAAATGAAATAATAGTCAGCTCTCTGACTCATTCTCACTTCTTCTCTTATAATTTGATAACTGGAAAAACACGTAAAATCAAACTTCCACACGGAATCACTAATATGCAAGTAAGATCATCAATATTATTTATTACACTTTTTTCATATTTCATCCTTCTTAAAAATCCATTAATTCATTAATGGATTAAATCTTATGGTTAAATCTTTTTAAATTCTCATTAGAACGAACAGGACTGAATCAAAATATGTCCATGCTGATCATCTTTAAAATATTGAACTATACGGAAAAATGATCATTTTTAATATTAGGGGAAAGGAATTTGTAGTCCAATTGTAATCTGTAATGGTATTTCCTATTAAAAACAAGTTTTTAAACTTTGCTTCTCATTGGTCAATTACTACTGTTAGTCAAATAAAAGACAAGCAAATGAAAGATTTTTTCATATTGACTAATCAGATTTTATAAACTTTAATGATTAAGGTAGTAAATCAAGTGATATAATTACATATTACTGAATGAAACATCACCTTAAATCAAGTTCTACTACCACAGAGTTAGTCTCTTTCTTAATTAAAACAGGATTAACAATCGTTTGATCATAAATCGACCATAACGAGATTCTGCACTTTTGGGAGAAAAAGTCTAGCCAACAAATCATAATTCAATGAGGAAAAGTCTTGAAAAATCATTGTTACTTTGACAGTAACATTCTCCCAAAGTGAGAAAATGTTTTGACTTAGTTTCAAGTAAAATTGTAATGTTTTAACAACGTAATTTAAAAACAGTAGTTTAGTAACATTGGGTGAAACAATAAGAATTTGAGCAAACTATAGCTCAGACAAGAGCTTTTCAATACTGCGAAATATACAGAAAAACACATAACATTCCTACCCTTAATCAAATTTATTCAAAAATGTGACTTAACTAGTTTTCCTCAAAACCACAGAAATAATATTCTTCTATCTTATTTCCAGGTATTCGAAGTATCCCCGAACGGCAAACTGATAGCTATAAAAGGCCGCTTCGGTGAAATACACGTGTTGAACAGCACAACGTATGAATTATCATTTACTCTGAAAATGAACAACCCTTGCAACGCACTCGCTTTTACCCCAGACAGTAAACATTTGATTTCACACGGAGGTACATATTGACGTCTTTCCTTACATTAGCTCAAACAATTGGGTTTCCCATAAAAGCATACGAACTAGCTTTTTCATAAAAAACACTTTTTTCAATTAGAATGAGCTTAAATTACAACATGAAAAAACGTTTTTCTTATGAAACCTATTTCATTTTTCAATAATTTATCGTTTCAAATGAGAATTCGCCTTATATTTGTCATTTATATAAAAATATATGCAATGCTACAATTTTTCTCCATTAACCAAATCAATTATTTTTGCAGATTGTGAAGACATGTACATTTGGGATTTATACACGCATCGGTGCGTGAATCGGGTCACCGATGAGGGCTGCCTGGCTAATTCATCTATCGCGATTTCGCCGAGTGGACAGTTTCTGGCCACTGGCAGTAAACAAGGCGTCGTTAATATTTACAGTTTTAACGACGTAATGCAAAGTACCTCGCCAAAGCCTTTGAAGTCGGTTATGAATCTGGTTACTGCGATAACCATGCTGAAATTCAACCCCCAATCGGAAATCCTCGCGATGCTGTCGAAGGATGCAGTGAATGCATTCAAGATGGTGCATCTGCCCTCTTTCACTGTATTCAAAAACTTCCCCAATTTTCAGACCGCGATAGACAAACCAATGAGCGTCGCCTTCTCACCGGGAAGCGGTTTTATGAGCATCACGAACAACCGAGGCAAAGCTTATTTATACAAACTGAAACACTATGGCAATTACTGATTATTGGGGTTGTACAGTTGTGAATAATTTTAATAAAGTACAGTTATTTTTTTATGTGATTTAACAACACTTTCACCTAAATATTTGTGTTATTAATGGAAATAAACAAAATACATTGTTTAAGCTATTATAGACGGTTGTTTCATGGTATTCTTGTTATAATTTTGCATAATTTTGCAGGAAATCTTTTTCCTGCGCAAATTTTAGGTAATTTGTTAAAAAGCTATTTTTGCAAACAAATTTGCATATTTTCATGTTTTTAGAAAATTAATTTTGCAACTAAAACATCTTTTCAATGAAATCCTGACTTCTTACTTAAATTGAAAAAGTTACATTTTATCCTTAGTCTAGTTATTAAGATTGTAAATAGTTTTGTTAGTAAGAATTAGGAATTTTTTAATTTAGTGTCAACTTCCAAATTGTGTAATTTTCTTTCGTTACAATAATTGGTTATTAGTAGATATTTTAGACGAATAAAATACAAAAGGAACAATAAAAATATAATGGAGAGAAATATTTTTGTATTTTCTTTAAAATTACTTAAGCAAATAACGACGAAAAATCAATATATCGTTTCATATTTCAAAATTGATAAGCGAGACGCAGGTTGGCCAACTTTATAGTAAAGTATAAGCATAACCTCTCAAGCATAACCTCTATATATCTTTATTATTGGCGAGAATCCGGGAGATTATTAAAAATACTTACATGACAAATATTCATTGACTTATTGACAAGATGTTCAGATTACAAACGGTTAGACATTCGTTCAGCTTATTGCGAAATCTATCAACAAAACCACTGGACATTGAAAAACTTGTTAAGGTAAGTGAAACTGTACATTTTTTGACATTTTTATTTGATCATATTTGCGATAAACATTGATATATGCATTGTGATAACAATTTAACTTGTTTATTTTACTCCAGTTCATATTGTCTACATGTTTGTATGTCATATTAATTTTTTTATTGATAAACATCCATAAATAGTCTACTCATAAATTGATATTCGCAGTTATGTCTAGAGTAATAATAAATATCTTGTAATATTTGATAAAATAGTATTCATAAGAAAATGATATTTTAAATGGACAGATTTTTGACAATTTTGCGTGTTGTAATTAAACTGAGTGTTTATTATTGCAGAGTGACAGAGTAGTTATTTTTATGAAAGGTGTACCAGAAGAGCCAAAATGTGGCTTCAGTAATGCTGTAGTACAAATTTTGCGAATGCACGGAGTAAAATACCAAGCTCATGATGTGATGAAGGATGAAAGGCTCAGGCAAGGTATGACAATTATGTACTTTGTACATGCACGGCTATATTAAGCTCACTTGTAATATTTCACGTTTCTGAAAATAAGGATTTTACACTTACTAGGATTTTAATGTGAATAATAAGTGTTATTACATTAATCGCAATTCTTTTATTTTATGTAATATTTGCAAAATATATACAATATTTGACAAATGTTTAAAAAATTAACATTTATAAATAAAATATTTTTTATAAAAATCTTTTATGGAATATTATTCTCTGAAATTTAATATTTTAATCATTGTTCAAGGATGCTGTTAGAGTATATATTTTTGTTAGGTTATTTTAAGAAGTTTTGTTCACTAGTTCATAATATTGTGTAATGTTGTGCAACTGAATTAATTATATGTAACTGCATTTAGGTATAAAAGATTTCACGAACTGGCCAACAATACCACAAGTGTTCATTGATGGTGAATTTGTGGGAGGATGTGATATATTGTTACAAATGCACCAAAATGGAGAATTAGCAGAGCAACTAAAAAAAGTGGGTATTACCAGTGCTCTTTTAACCGAAGAACAAGATCCAGCAAAGAAGAAAGATTAAATTGTGCAAAGTAATATAATACACATGCATTGTTTAGTTCGTGATGTTGTTTTTGTTATATTAATAAAATGTTTTGTATAAAATGCTAACATTTAATCAATTTTTGTACAAAAAATCCCTTTCTGTTAAGCAATATGGCATTTTTTAATTCCTATTTTTATTTTGTATATTATTATACACTACGGATATAATAATAAGTTCTTCTTTTCTTCAAACAATGTGCAGTAATTAATGCAATAATTAATGACAAAAAATGCGGATATTTGTTTAAAAGCATTTAATTAAACAAATAATTTTGCTAGTTCAATTTCATGATCAATAATAATAGTCAATACTCTCCGTCTAATATTCATTGAATATTTGCATGGATCTCTGTTGAAAAATACTTATAGGAATTGTTCTATTAGTATCTATAAGTATGCGGTTTTATTTTTGTATGGTAAACCAAAATTAAGATGAAAATATATATAAATTCTATCAATTCCTATTAGAAATGGTAGGCCTACATATTTCTATGTGATTTTTGTATATTTTTCCAATAAGCATTTGATAGTTTCTAATAGTTTTTTAAAGTATTTTTCAACAGGGATGGTACACTTAATCAAATTTTATGTGTCGACTGGAGTGAACACACATTGAGGGTGGTCGGTAAAATGTGAAAATGTATCATACGGCGTTACATCTTGCTTTCGATTAAACAAGCTCTGTAGACTTGTACTCCAGCGCACCATGGGAATCATTCATCACGTCATTAATTAATTTAGTTTCTAAACCAGATGAAATGCTGTGTCGCGCTCTGTTTGCCTCTGTGTGCGATAAATGAGTATGTCGCAAATATGCATATGTAAATACCCATTTTGCAACTAAGTGGGCTCATTCATCTACTGGAAATGTTATGGAAAGAATGTAAACGATGTGTAATTTGTATCATATGATTGCGTTACACTACTGAATACCGTATTTAAAAGATTTACCTTACATATAAATAATTATTTTAATATAGTCAATATAGTCAGATATAAATAATTGGTGGAAATTTGTATGAGAATAACTGATTTGTCATTTGATAAAGTTTGTATACATACTTTATTCAATTCATGGTTATCAAGTTAATAAATATTGTGACTATAAATGTTTATTACAAAGTTTTTCTTTTACTAACAACCAACAATAGTAAAGTTTTAATTTTTTAATTTTATTTATACATTATTTAGATATACATAACGATAATTCTAAGTGAAACTAACATTGAAATTAACATATGTAAATATTTAAACGACCCTCGTTTAAATAGTTTAAATGTCTTCCATTCTTTCATACCAAACTTTCTACTGGAAGGTCAACTGATATATGACAATTCTTTCTCTTTTCGGCGATTGTCAATTTCTCCCATTGTTAAATAATTAAAATAAGTTTCCAATTGTTATAAATATTTACTGCTAAATTGTCCATTCGACAGGAAATGTATTGATAAAATTATCATTTCTCGAGCAGTCAAGATTGAAAATACTTTTCAATAAATTCAACCAAGCAGCTTAGGTGTCGCATTTACGCCTGCATATTTGCGGCATGTATTTTTCAAAGATAAATATTGCGTATATGGTAACATATGTATGTGGAATTTATGTCAACATATATATTATATATGAAAACGTACACTTGCCATATATACTTGCAAATATTTTGCCATAAATGGGTCATATATGTGTACATATGCAAGCATATAAGTTGACATGTTGCATTATATGTCATATGTGCACATATAAATTGATATATATGTTGACCTATATACATCATATATGAACATATATGTCTGCAATATATGACCGACATAAATTTCTACCTCAGTGATTTCGTCTTCGTGTTGCGCCTGCACTGATAAGTTTTTCTGTGCACATTAATTCTTTTGAACTTGAAACAGTTCATAAGCCAGGCCGAAAGGAAACGCATGCGAAACGACGAAGGCCGCGAAAATATTGAAACGACACGCGATTTTGCGATTTATGTGCCGCGCACAAAGCAACGCTTTGTCGTGGCTGCGATGATTACTTTTGTTCCGCAAAAGACTTTCGCGCGTTTCCTCTTATTGCGCCGATTTCTGCATTCGCAATGCAAAGCGCGTCTATTAATACCGCGACTCTTTTCGCGCTGTTCCGCGCAAAGACGACGTAAGGCGGACAAATAAATTGTCCGTCTAATTGACGAAGTGCGGCTTTGCCGCAGTCGTAAAAAGGCCGCGCTACGTAAGGTCATAGCCTAACTATGGCAATTTTTACGTTTCGCAAAATTAGCGGCGCGTCTATTATCGCGATTTATTGGTCTTATCGTGTTTCGTAATTTGTGCTTTGGCTTCAATGTTACATTTTATATTATTCACGGACGAACGCGGCAATTAATTTGCACTTTGCATGCTGAAATCAGCGGTGAGCGAGTAATTGAAAAGCGCTTTTTTACGACGTTCCCGTCGACGTCGTCGCGTTTACGATGCGCATTAAAATATGATTTTCTGCTAATGAGCAAGGTTTTTCGATTTATCGAGAACGCCTGTTGTCGAGGGACATAATGGGAATTGACTGAAGAAAATTGGGGAGCGCCGGTTAATTGATTGTAATTGAAATCGGAATTCGGAGCCGTTATTGAAATTAGGCGGCGAAATGGGAAATCGCGTTTTTACGGCGAATCTGTTGAAAATCGGCGCGGCGAGGAATTCGCTGCGATTTTCAATTGCAAAAGGCAATAAATGCGATTAAAAGTAGTGGAAAATCACCGCCGTTTCGCGGAATTGAAAAGCTGACTTCGCTGCAGTAATCGTTTGAAATCAAAGTGCCAATGTTCAATCTTCATTATTGTCCAATGACAAAAGTTTTTCAAGAAGACAATGGAGTTTTTAAACGCGAATAAACAGGGGCTGTGCTTTGTTGGAAGGCTTATACATAATTTCATTGAAGTTCCATTGTTTGGAAAGAAGATAAATGATTATTTTTCATTGTGGAAGTTTTTTATGAAAATTGTTGTACTGTTAGGAGTTCAATAAGTTGCGAGATTTAGTGAAATGACTGACACGATATAACAACCTTAATATAATGTAAACTGTCCAAACTGTTCTTAACTGACGTCGGTCAGTTGAAATAACTGAATAGGAAGTTTACTCAAGTTTACTCGTCTGATCAGTTATTCACACCGATAATTAACTGGACAATAAGTTTCGCAGGCAAATCTGATTAATTATCGGTTTAAAAATGTAATGTTATTATTGTAAAAGAGTGAATAGAAACATTTCGTTGTTGAAGATGGGGAATAAAAATAAGTAGTATAAATTAAATTTCCATATTTTTGTAAATGTATTATCTAATATTTTTAAATTGAGTGTAGAATTCCATTCCACTATTTTAAGAAGTATAAAAATGAATGAATTGTTTTATTGAATAAAAAACTTTCTTCGCAAACGGCCAGGTCAAACCTATTGTCGCATAAAATTTCATTGAAATCGGTCAATTCCTTCTCGTAACTGATTTCCCTAGTGCACTTCCCCCTTAATCAACCCTCATACTGCAGCATCCAAACTCGTGTGAATTTAGTATGAACATCGTTCTCCTGTTTCATTAAACAAAAACTGCAGTAAAAACTGAAGTGGAGTAATACGAGGTCTTCGTCTCAGACTCCTGAATATTCAGGTTCCTTCGTAATCTGCGAAACCGTTAACAAACACTTTTGCTTTAAATAAACAAAAATACATATCCATCAACAGGACTCGACTTCTCGATGTGAAATCAGTGTTTCACTCGTGTATACTTGATTTTAAGATGGAAAATCTAGGAATCAAAATCATAGAAATGATTTGTAATAATTTCTGTATTAACATATAAAAGGGTTTTAAGTATTTTTCTAATCTATTTACTATTTACCATTAAAAATACTAAGATTTTTTTTAGATAGAAAGAAGTATTAAATTTTTTTTAAATCAAATCACTGTAAAAAAGTTTTGCGTTACTGTGCTGCAGTCTCATAATTTTGGGATCTTCTGCTGTTTATAGTAAAACAAGTTTTACTGCAAACACATTTTTTTTATATAGACAAAGATTAATTGTCTAAAGTGATCTTTGTCTGCATATTAAGATCATTTGGGCATAAATCTCTGGATGCATAGAGATTTATACACATAAATGATGTTTACAAAATGTTATGACATATAATTCGTTTGAAAATGTATTATCATAAAAATTTACCCAATGAAAAATGTATACAAAGAAATTTCAAAGTGTTTTATTACAAATTATAAATAAACAAACCTGGAATTCCATAGATTACCGTAAAAAACCTAATAATACCCAACAAAACAATATAATTAGGATCTACTGGGATTTTGGAAATCGAAATTAGAAAGAACATGTTCTTTCTTACCAAGAAAGATGTTCTTTCTTACCAAGAAAGAACATCTATTTCTAACAACAATTTTGAAAACTAGTCACAGAGAAACAAAGACAACTGAAAAAACTGCACTTTCCTTTTCTAAATAATCACATTCGTTTGTGTATCATTTTTTTAACGATTTAATAAGAAACAGGAACAGTAAACAATTTGGCCAATGCTGTCTAAACCTGCCCAAAATATCCCATGTATTCCCTCCAAAACAGATGCATCCTACTTCCAAAATTTTTCAGCCCGGACAACGAACAATTTTTTTCACCCACCCCTAGACTCCAAACATATTTTACAGTCCCCTTCTCCCATCGCCACAGTACGCTCCCCCAATCTTGACCTCCCTCCACCCTCCCCCCACCCCTCTCTCCAAAAACGCAAACAAAGCCCCCTCCCTCGCACCTGCACGAAATCCCTCCGCCGCAAGGATAGGCAATGCGACGCCCCCAGCTCTTTCCGAAGTTCAACAGTTATTCTTTCCGTGTAAGGTCAGCTCGCTCACTTCTTGAGGTGGATCCGTGGCAACGCCGTCGGCCCTTCCTCTCCCCTCCCCCTCCCCCTCGTACCCCCGGGAAGCCCCGGTTGCGGCGGCGCACGTGAGTGCACGCGGGTGTCGTCTCGTCCTGGCACGGCCCTGGACTCCTCCGCCGAGTGGTCGCGTACACCTTATATCATCCGCCAACACTCGCGCACGTGCGTGTACGTGTGTGTGTGTCTGCGCGGCTCGTAGATCGGTGCTACCGGGGGTCGCTCGGCAGTCAGCGCCACGGTCCCGAACCAGTCGGCACTCGGTCAGCAGCGGGGCTGCACGAACCGCGCGCGGCGCCGTCTCGCTCCCAGCGATCGCCGCGTGCGCCGCGATCGATCGGCCGATCGACGGAATCGCTCGTCCGAGAGCGACAGGGCACTCGATCCGAGTGCCCGGAACCGAGTTCCGGGCGATCGGCACGCGGGAATCGGCCGGCGAGTAGTGCGAGCGCAGATTAGGTCAGACGGGGACTGCGAGGGATTTGCGTGCCGATTTTGGAAGTGAGTGCGGAGAGGGGGGGAAGAGTGGGGGGGAGTGATTCGGGGGGAGGGAAGAGGGGAGGGGAGGTGTCCCGGATCGGTATCGATGACGTCACAGTGGCGGGTCGCAGTGGTGTCGCTGAGTGATCGGCGATCGTGTTTTTCAGGGGTGGGATCAACGGATCGGCCGACCCGGGGGATTCGGGGATTCTGAGTGATGGAGGTCCGCGTGCCGGGGACCTAATGGTGTGCATCAATTTCCGGGAGGAAGGAGGGGGAGACGATCGGTTATTCATCGTTTGTCGGGATCGGGGAGTGTCGAGCCTATTTGGGAATGTGGGGCGGCCGTTTTTGCGGGACTTTTTGCGGCTGGAAAAAGCGCGCGACCGGATTCGCTGCGAAATTCGGCCAAGAGTGGAGCACGTGTCGTTTCATATCGGTCAAAATTTATCGCCGCGAAGCCGAGCGTCGTGACATTTCGAGTGTACTGTTTTTCTGGCTTCGCGACATGCGACAGTTGGACTGCTTGGCTGATCTTGGGATACTCGGGTTTAACAATTAAGGCTGAGATTTCGGCGGCGGATTGTTGGAGAGACGGATAATTTGATTTTGAGATTGCGTGGTTTTAAGGGGTTCAAGTCGATAATTAATGAAACATTTTCATTACTTATCGAAAAAATTGAACTCAAAACAATTGAACGAAAATAATTCCAATAATTGGGTTAAAATATCATTTTAAGGAGTTTAAGTCAATATTTAATGAAACTACAGTTATTTTATAACAATCAAAATACTAGTACATTCGTATAATATAAAACAAATAAAATGAAATGGTTTGAAAAACTAAACGAGTAATGGATTTCGATATAATTCGAATGGTATACATTTTAAATTACCTCAAATGACCAAAAAACACTGTTTGGTGCTGCAGAATTGTAACATTTTCGCTTTAAGCGTGAGTGTGATCAAATAAACAGATTAGGTGCGGTATAGTGTGCTTTAAATTGCATTAATCGATAACAACGCGGATGTATTAGCGGGATGTTTTCGGTCCGGTTTTTGCGCGGTACGTTTGAAATAATTAGACGATGCGATCGAGGCCCAAGTTTCGTCTTTTTAAAGTTAAACTCACTCTGCCTACGTGTCTTATATCTAAAGTGGAGCCTCGCCTTGTTTCGTGTTCGTGTGTCCAAAAATGTGTATCAGTGATTTACGATTCGGGGCATCTGCAATGGTAAAAGTTGCAGGCCGAAACGAAGTTAAGAAAATGCCCGATGACGTCGTAATATACGTCAATATCGCGCGGCATCGTTTTAAAGTACATGCTCATTAACGTTCGAAGTCATAATTTGGACCCTCTGTCGTAAATTCAGGTCTAAACAAACTTTGCCGCGATTTGCAAGTAGTTGACACAATTTTGCCAGGAAATGGATTACACGCGAAATCGGCGACGCAGTTTCGAGGGATAAATAATTTTTGCCAATTTGAATGGTAATTCGAACAATTCCGGTAATTATTTTGCCGCATTGCAAATGTTCTTTTTCGATGCACATGTGAGCGTCGCAAAATGTGCCGTGTTTCTATCCGCCTTGTGGAACAGCCACTCTAATGCGAAGTCCTTTTCGTCTAACCGTGGGCACTTTAAAGTTCGCCGCTTTTCATCATCCTTTCTGCGTCGGCGATTCTTCTTTTGCCATACAATTATCGAATTTATAGAGAGCAGAGCGGCCAATGAAAAGAAAGTTGTACGACGGCTCCGATGTAACTTCGAAACTTTTCAATTCGCGCTCCAACAAGATTGATTAAAATTCAACTGATTTTCCGGGTGCATAATCCCCGCAAAACGTATCCCACCAAGTAATTAACGAACAAAACAGGTATTTTCAACTCTCGGTTGGCTGTTTAATGGATATGAAAGTAATTATCGTTGTAGCGTGTTACCGGTTGCGCGATGTGTTTTTTGGGGATTGAGTTTATTAAATCGAAAAACGGAGTACACTGGTCCGAGTAACGGGGTGTTTATGTGGATAAACATTCATATATTCGGGTCGAAATTTCTTGGTAAGCTCGTTAGATGCATGCAAATTTTAATTCGGGTTTAAGATTCCGATGCATCGATTTCAATTCGATAATATTTTCAGCCCTTTAAGAGTGAAGTGAGGTGATGCTGAAAAGGTGCAAATTAGTTATTTTTGGCCACGTTAAAGTAGCTGTGTTAATCCTGTTAAATAGTTTCATTTTCAAAAATGAGTGAGGGAGAAATAAAAAATAATCTTATTTTTAATTTAACTTTTCTTACTCTAAAGTGTATTGCAAATAGAAATAATTTGTTTCATGAAAATGAAAAAAATGTAATAAAATAATAAATTCACAAAAATTGAGCATTAAGAAAAACGTTTTTTATTCGACAAAACCTAACCTTAAAGTGATGTCCTTTTTCTAATTTTTAGTTTAACAAAAGAAGTATTGAGATGCTTTAAAATTATTAAAAGATATTATAAGAATTTATCAATTTCACAAGTTTTATTTCACGAAATTGCCTTCGAATAATAGTTTTCACGTTAAAAATGGAACGATCTAACAAAAAATTACGAGTAAGCACTCTATCAGGATGTCCAAAATCGAATGAAAATATGTTCTTACGGTAATTCGATTTGGACAAGAACGCAAGTCAAAACGACCTTAAACCCTCACCCTCCCTGGGTGGCGATGCGTCGAACCCATTTATTATTGAAACAGTTGTTTGTGCCGTTGCCGAATGATTCGCATGATCCATAACATCAGCGCATCGAAAATTCTTTTGCATAAATTATCGCATGCGCAGTAGCAGCTGTCGGTATAATATTTTTACGGCATCTATAAGCGGCAATATTTCGCTCGGCGCGAATATTTCATTCACTTAAACCATTAAGTATAGATAGATTTCGCGATGCACCAATACATCTGCGCAGAGACAATTTAACAATAAGCTTGCTTATCAAATCATTCACGCTCGTTTGCATACTTATAACGCCGCCCAATACAGCAGAAATTATTGGGTTTTACTTTTTTTCCCATCCATTGTACTCTCATGAACTGCATAATGAGTCGACGTGTTGAAGTCTGAGTTTACGTCGCCATAAAGTATCCGATATGTTTCATTTACATATAAATATCATAAATCGACGCGACGAGCGATCCGTTGGAATAATTCAGTACTGTCGTTGCGGTGCGAGAAAAAAGGATTTAAACGAATTTGCTAATTTCGCTGCAGTTTATGGAATATTATTCGAACGTTTATTAATAGGTATCTTAATTCTGATTTTCTTGCTGGTTCATTGAAATGTAACGGTTTGCTGTGACTTGAAGTAGAGGTTGGATTAATTTCGGCGTTTGACGATATTCCTGGGCCAGACTGCGAAATGGTAAAATGGGTGGGAAGTAATGCTCAGTTGCATTATCGTTGTTATTAAAGAAGTTTAAAATGGTCATAAATGTATTCTTACATTATTTGTCGAAACTAATCTGCTCCTGCGATTAAGTATGATGCTCTGTTTTATGGATCCTTGTAAGTTAGAAAATATTGGCTGACTTCAAAGGTCACGTTTTATAACTTGCGCATACGCAGTATCATTCTATGGAGCGATAAGAGCCTCATTTTTAAAGAGCAAATCATACATTTTAGGGATTTCTGTTGCTATATCTATATCGCGATATCATTAATAGTATATTTAGCAATAGTGTTGAAATCTACATGGGGAATAAATAAGAATAAATAAATAAAAATAAACAAAAAACAGAAGCAATATAGAAACATATACATCTTTAAAAAGTAGAATATATATTCGAATACAGTCACATGTTACTATTTCTTTATCTTCATTTTAAAATTGTTATGTCTTATAGACAAAATTTCCAAAATTGTTTCTCAATGATCATTTAGTAAGAGATTATCAATTCAATAATCTTCAAAAAAACAATAATCTCAGTAATACAACCCCGATAGAACAAAATGTATATTATACATATATTAGATGGACATTCATACATAAAATAGATATATACATATAAT
>JABFPB010001221.1:0-26954 GCA_022817645.1 Ceratoteleas bidentatus | reverse complement strand
AATAATCGACTTCGACTATTAATTTACTGCTCCATTTAGTCATCACTAACTGGTACAATGATAGGTGAATGAATTAAAGCAAAATACTGATTTTAAGTTTAAATAAACAATGTACAATAAATGTTTACTAATAGTGTGAAGATCAATGTTTACTGTAATCTCAGTTTCATATGCCACAATTAAATTTATGTCAATAAAATATAAAAATGTATCTCGAATCATTCTTACATAAACCATAATTGGGACATTTACCTTAGCTTCTTATTTTTGAAATCTATTTTCAAAAATAGGAAGAGTGTTGTTCGATTTCTTTCTTCAACTTTTCATATGAGTATCTGAAAATTACAGTTAATTATTAAAACAATGCGAAATATTTTAACTAGCAGCCACTGATCTTGCTTATTCTGTAAATAACTTACTTCAATGATTGCGTAATTGGTCGTCGGAACTTCTCACATTCTAAAATAATTTGTTCGATTTTCGGCAACATACTTTTTACGAGATTCACGTTCAGTGGGGTAATGCTATTCAATAATGCAAATGTACTTTGGCAATTGATAGTAATGTTTTTGTGTACAAAACTATTAATTATGCTGGCCAAGTTGTTCCTGGAAATAACAATAAGAAAATATTTTTCAAACTGGGACTGTTTAAAAATACCCCAAATTTCAGTAGTTGTAAACAAATAAATGTTTAATTAATATCTTTATGTAACAACTAAGTAATATTAGCTTTTTATTCGCTAAGCCAAATTTAAGAAAATCGGTTGACAAATAGCAATTTTAGCCATTACAGTAGAAGGTCCTCCGAAGTACCAAATAATGACAAAATATCCTTACGCAATTGCAGCAGTAGACATATAGTAAGGGTTTTCAAAAACAGCTCGAAACAGTTCCACCGTGTGCTTTTTGTGTGGGTGTAACTCATGAACTTTCAAGTAACAATTGATAACGGGTGCAACACATGTTGAAACAATTAGTTCCAACACTTTACTTGAATACCGACAATGTCCTTGGGCTAAATTTGTTAGGAGAATCATTACCTGAAATCCATAAAATTGATTGTATTTGCCAAATGTTATTTCATTAATAATAACACAACGTCACGTAAAAACACATTTTCTATATATTATTAGTAGAAATCGTTTTACCAAATAGCAATGTTTGTGTGTCATGTTTTCACTCGGCGAAATAATAAAGCTTGCCAGTTTAGTAAAAATCACATTCAAATATACGTCCGAAGTTTCAGTAAAACAGTTTAACAGGACTTCCGGTAAGTTATTTGAAACACCCGTTATCAGAAGTGGCAAGTACTGCTCAAACAGATTTTGCAGCATGCAAAGGAGATTAAAGTCGCCCTGGACGTTCAGACTTTCCAATCCTAGCACTACCCATGAAAATATCCTCTTTCCTGCATTTTTCAAATAAGCCTTGTCTTCATTTGGCAACATTGCTGTTGTGAGTAAAGTCTTGAGCATATTTTGCGGCTGGTTCTGCAAAATCAACCAGTTCAATTGATAAATAATTAAAATATTTATTTTGATCTAAAACTGTTCAATATTATTCACCAACCTTGACATAAAATATAGGACTGCAATAGAAAAACAAAAATCCTAAACATTTGTACACCTGAATCGTGTCATTTGAAATCTTGTCATTCGATTCTTCATCTTTTGTAATTGATGCGAAAGCCCACTTTTCAATCTTTTGGAAATACACCCTCCACTTTTCATCAAACGTACTTGGCACCTATTTATTTAACAAATTGTTAATTTTGATTTTGATGTTAATTTGATGTTAATTTTGATTTTTGTTAATTTTGTGCAATTAATATGTTACCTGTACAGTTTTTCTCGCTTCCATCAGTGCCCTCAGAAAATCTATGAATGGAGTGTTGCTGCTTCGAAATAACTGTGCCTGACTAGGAGACGTTATTATTTGGCGAATCTCAGTGGTGTTCATGATGAAAATTTTTATTACTTTCAAATTCTCGTTTTCTTTGTCCCCCAACATAATACTGATTCTTATCCATGCCTGCAACAGTTTTTGGATATGGCAACAATTTCCTTTAATCAATCACTATATATATCTTAAGGTATTTCTCTCGTAAATTCAAGTCAAAGAGAATTCAATGAAATTTTGAAATTATGTTCGTTTTTTGTTAATATTTAATTTGACGCTGTTTTTCAAATTCATTATATAGTTACAAAGATATCTGATACCAAAGTTTTACAAAGTAACATTAGCAGATTACTAAAATGACTAAAATCCATTTTCATTCGACTTTTCATGATTTGTTGGATTCACCTTCCCTTAATTTCACTAACCTGGATGACATACTGCTCGAACTTTGGAATTTTTTCCTTCAGTTGTTCAACAGCAGCCGGATTTAACAATAGTTGCGTCAAGTAGTCTTGAATAATTCTGTAACACGATTCCAATAAAATAAATAAAATTTAAATACTATTTCCTGTGTAAACGTGGTTTATTGTGATGTAGCTTACACTGTGTTTTTAATCATGATTGATGTCGCGAAATGCTGGAATAATGACACTGCAGAATGCCTCTGACGTTCTGCAGTTGCAGGATTCCGCAGAGCTTCCATCGTAAACATAACAGCTAGTTTTGCGATGTTCTCGGAATCCTCGCACAAATTAGGGTCCAGAGCCATTTGTCTGATTCTGGAGGGAATGAATTTCCATAGGGAATCCAGAACTAAAAAAATATGGTTTTAAATTGGTTTTAAAACCAAAATATCCAAAAAGTAAACTTTTTTAGACTGTAGAACGATCTTAACTGTAGAAAAATAATCTATATACTGACTTGCACAGTTTTCAGATCCATGTTGTAGGCAATAATTAAATATTAAGGAAACCATGTCTACGAATAAGACAAAGGTGTCTTTGTGGCAAGTGGACATGAACCTGTCGACCCAACCGTCAAAGAATATGTGAACATGCCTATCCAAACGTGGATTCGACATTATAATAACATTCAGAACGTCAATGTAATATTTCATAAGTGAAACTGTTGATTTCATGCAACTTATTTGATTGATCTGAAAATTAATAGAATAACAATGTTAATATTTCATTCGTCAATGTTTAATTGATTTAATACAAAATAGTTTAGATGCCAAAGCAACTTTGTTATACCTCATTTAAAAAGTTTTGCTTGTTCTCATTCAGTTTCAGATCCTTGAAATCAAGGCCAGTTTCGTTGTAAAATAATATAACTGCAAGCTTAACTTTGTAAATAAACGTGTATTTTCGGGATGGACTGGAGAAATTTATTGGGATGCTCATGATTTTGAGACACTGGAATCATAATAATAATTGCAAACACATTGTGTTTATTTTGTACGAATATATTTGCAGGGTGTCCATTTTATCAAAATAAATCGTTAAATTCAATGATATCTAAAAAGTTTCACATACCACATCTGGATCCGCATAAATAGCCAACGTTAAAAACAGTGACAAGAAGTTAAATAAGCCATCTTCAGTTAAATCGGCAACTCGGCTGATGTTAAATTTAATAAAAATCCTTGCTTTGATTTGGTTCCAAAATTTTGGCTGCTTTTTTAAATTATTGTTGTACAAGAACTGCCCTGTATCATAACAAATACGTTAGAGCTTGAAAATATAATTACTCATCTACTTGATTAAATACCTAAGAGTTTTAAAAACAGGCCAAAACTGGATTCTTTGCTCAACTCAGTTCCTTGGACTCGATCTCTGACTTGATTTAGAATATCCGATGGAGTTTTTCTAAAAGTTAGAATCGACAATTTTGACCAAGTGTTTATACCAATTTTTATGGAAATGCTTGCAATTTCATATTCATTGAAACATACCTGTCAAAGGTTACACTCCACGGGCCTGGGAGGAAGGCCTGCAGTAGATACTGTTGATTAATTCTCGACTGAAAATAATCTAACAAACATTTTATGACTCTTGTATCGGAGTCCCACCATTCACTGATAAGAGAATGGAGCAACGGAATTATTGCACACAGCTCTTTTTCCACAGATTCGTCTTTGCCGACTTTACTGATGTATGATTTCAGTAACTCCTCCAGTTTCAAATGATTCGAGTCGACCTATACAGGAATATAATATTCAATTAAGAACGTTCAAACAAAAAGTTATAATAAAGATCAAGCTTTAAAAAATGTGTAAAAGAATACTTTTACTTGTATTTGCCCAAGTTTTAACAATTTTATTGAAAAGGTATGACTGATAAATGATAAACAAATGCTAACAAATACAAAACAAATCATCTAAAAATGCATAATCATTTCAATAATATAGTAATATTTTTTGTTGGTTCCCTTAATATCCAGCCTTTCACGTAAGAACTAGTTTAATTCTGCAATTAACCAAATATCAGTTTAAATAACAGCATACCTTTCCAACGTTAAATGATGAATATGACCCATCATTTTCATATCCCTGAAGAAGGTTTATATGATACATTATCCATATTCCAAAAACTTCAGTGTTCTTCACATCAGTGATTGGCTTTTCCTGATGCCAACTAGTTTTTAACTCTTGTTTTTGAACTGTCAGGTTATTCAATACTATGTTAACACAGTCCCAGAAAGTCTAAACAAAATATTGGAAATTAGCATTCTGATGAATAATCCACAGTAAAAGTATACATGTATTGGCCATATAGGAAACATACATATATTCCCAATATATTTATATACCAATATATTTATAATTTTTGCATTATACACACAAGCATGATATACTCAAAAAGAAACTCGATTCTGTACATTTGAAATATATCAGGGTTTTTTATCTTTACTACGGAATATTTCTAAATTAATATATTATAACTAAATTACTTCAAATATAATTTACTTTAGTGTGATCTCGATCGTGCAGATCTCTTATCAAGATTTGTAGCATCAGCCACATTTCGCGCATACAGTTACACAGGTACGGGGTCCTTGTTTTTAACTCTCCCCCGATTAAGTTCTGTAAAACATAATTATCCGGTTAGTTTGTTGAGCTAATAATAAACATTTATAAACAATTACAAACGTTCGTTACCCTTTTCACAAAAATACGCGTCGCAATATAAATTAAGTCATGAAGAATCAAAACAATGGTATCATTGAGCTCTTCATTTTCACCTGTCATGTGATCACTCTTCAGTCGCGAGTATAACAAAACTAGATACAACCATCTCAATTCCAAATGCAAATGATAAATATGATAAGCTGGGTGAGGACACTGAAAATGTGAAAACGATGTTCAGTAATTATTTTCAACGATACATTATGGTGCAATATTTTCACCAATATTACTGTCAACTTACACTATTTCCAGATTTAGATGCAGCATAATTTAAAAGTGAGTCTGGAAACCTGTACAAACGACTTAAATATTTACGAATCGTAAAATGAAAATCACTCAGCGGTTTCGGCAGTTCAAATTGCTGTATTATATTATGGTCCCAGTTAATACTGCAAATGAAATTGATCTTACGTTTATACAAAATATGATATATTTAAAAAATATGTAAATAAATTTTACTACTTATTTTGATTACTGTTACTTTGAATTACCTGTCAAAATATCTATAAACATAAATGACGAATTCACGCACCGATGATCTCATATTATAAAAGTTCAGATCGTATGTGCTGGAATTGGATGTGAACTCATTAAAGTTTTCATATCTGCATAACTGCTTCAATTTCATCCTGTAAAGAAACTTAACTGCTTAAGGTCACATTTTAGCAATGTTTGTTATTAAAATTACAATTTTAATAAAATACTAAGCAATCATTTAAAACTATAAATGAAAACAATTCCACAACAATTTTGATGTTGAAACATACTCCAAACACGATACGAATCGGCCAAGATTGAGCATTCCAGTTTCAAAAGGTAAAACAAATTCAAAACATTTCTGCGAATCACTCTGTGTGACGTCATATATGCTGTCATCTCCACAGGATAGCATTGTGTTAAGATCAGCATGTTGGATCAAATGTCTGTTTTGCAAAGTCCAGTCATTAGTATTCATTAACCGGCAATTAAACTCGCAGTTAAACATCTGTAACAAATAACATATCAACATAACACTAACATAACCAAAAGTAGTAGTAGTAGTGGTGATATGGTCCCAGGAACTCAACTGCCCCTATCTAAACCATTAGTCAATAACCAAAAGTACACATTTTAATTATAATCGGACTCACTGAAAATGTTGATTTGACAGATTGAGAGAACAATCTTTTAAAAGACAATATTTTGATTTTTTGATTGGACAAAGTGAAGAAATTTGTTATTGAATGTCAATGTAGGTTGTTCACAACAATGGTATACAAGAAAGAAAATAACGTACGAACCTTAAGCTGTTTTCCTTAGGATTCCTATTTAAATAGTACTTAAATTACTTTTCGACGTTCACAGACATAATTTTGTGACTTTAATACATTCAATAAATAACAAAATGCGAATTAAACAAGACGCGTTACTTTCGACACTTGTTCACACTTGTTTCATTGTTTGGTTAGTAACTTCAGGGCCCATTTTCCCGCTAAATCCTGTTGCTCCGACATTTCTCGAGATTAGCCAATCAGAAAACACTTGCCGGCTAAACGTCACATGGAAACCGTTTCATTGTGTTTTCGTCGTTATTCATATTCGCACTTTACGCGCGAGATTATTTGCGGCCAATTTATTGGAACAGTTGAAATCATGAAATGTTTCAGTTGATTATTTCATTGTGCGATTTTTTAATCCGAAAGTAGAAGTTTAATCTGTTTATAAATATTCAAGGAAACTGTGAAATATAAAGAAAAATGGATAGCATGGAAACAAACGATTCCGAGGAATCTTCCAAGTCAATTTCGAAATGGTATGTTTATTTTTTTAATAACAGCGAACATAATATCAGTAACATAATTCAATTCCAAAATTAAATTTTAATTATAGTAATAAATATTGTACGTTTCTGAAATACTTCCAACTTATAACCTCTAATTTATTAATTTAATATGTAAACATTGCTGCAAAGCCAATGTATATTCCAAGAAAACAACGAAAAATGGCATTAATAACATGGTAACTCGAATTTGTTATGATAATTACACTGGAATAGCAAACACAATTTTTTATTTTACTCCATAGCAAATATGTTATGTGTAAAACTATCCCCAGTTGTCTCCGCATATTTGTGTAATACAATTGGTTAAACTGAAAAAGTTCACTGCTGGAATTAAATAAGAATTTTTATTATTTCATCATTATAAAAATGAAATGTTACTTTTGTTTTTAGGATGACGGTGTCAAAGCAGTTGTGGGAGGGCATATACAGTTTTATTGACAGTAGAATCACAAATCTGAGTGACAAGAAAGTGGAGGATTCGCTAAAAAATTGGTTAGCTAGTATGTTGAATGACAAAACAGTTTTAAAATATGTCTTTATTCCTCCCAATATTACCAATCTACAAGATAGGCACAAACATACTAAACAATATACAGGTTATTATTTGTATATTGAGCAAATTGAAAAAATTAATTGAAATCATCTAACATTAACTACAATATTGTTTGGCATAGCATATACAATATGGATATTCGGTGCATTATTCAAGATGATAAGCAGTGATTTGAGCAGTGACGTTATTTTGGAAATAAACAAATTGCAGTGTTGTATCTTAAGGGTGTTATCTCGTTTCAATTTAAAAGACCATGAAATAATCACCACAAAATTCATGGAAATACTTAAACGTAAGTCTTTAATCTATTTTGTATCATGCTTTTTATCATATGCAATGTTTAACACAATATTTACATTCTACAGTTATGCCTGAGTTCAAAGATGGTGCGAAAAAAGTTATTATATTCAATTTGGATGACCATTGTATTGACGGTTTAGAACTCAATTCATATATGGTCAAAATAAGAGGAGAAAAAGTTTCTTTTGTACAAGTTTTGATTTTACAGGTATAACTTTTCTAATATTTTCCTTTAACTCTTTATCTTTTGTACTTTTACAGTTTCATTTGTCAATTTTTTTAGATGATATTGCAATCCGGTTTATCAGTATGGAATATTGAACTTCTCTGGAAAACTGTGTCAGATGTATTTGTCACATCTGATTTTGAAGTGCGCGATTATGCCCTTGCAATTTTAGTTGAAATCATCAAAACGTACCCTACTGCCTCTTCTGCAAAACAGGTATCATCGATTGTTCTTATAAATGTCGTTTTGATCATCATATTTTGGTATAATATGAATTGACCACTAAATTTGAAAACTATTCTATCTATGTATTAACAGTAATGGATAATAAAATTGATGTTCAAACAAGTAAACTGATGTTCAAAACAGAGCGTATTAAGAATAATACATGTGTTTAATGAACTATTTTACAAACTTAATTTTGGGAAATGTATTTTGGGTAACCCTTAGACTTCTGAATTACACCAAATCTATGATAATATTCTTCTGTGTGTAATTTTCTATAATTAGGTGTGAATTAATATGTACTTTGAAACAAAAAGTTCTTGTTCAAAAAGCTACAAGATCATTTCATATGCAAATTAAATGACAGATAGAACTAACTTTGGGTAAATCAAGTAATGATGTTTTTTAAATTTTTAACAACAGGAAGATATTGTGATGAGTTATGCAGAACAGGTTCTGAACATTTTACCAGGCTGCGATATTCCCAATGAAACTTTGATGCACTATGCACAAATATTTCATAACATGATACAGATGTTACCAAACAGAATCATGACAGTACAATTTTGCTTAACTATTATCGATGCTATTGTGAATGGGAACAAAAGTATGTACTTATTACACACATTCAATCAAGTAAGAATGAATACATCTTGTTTGAACAGTTTTTCCATTATAACCTACTATTTTGATTATTTACAGTATTTGCAAAGTTACTGGAACCCGCCTGCTACAAAATCAGATTATACTTGAATGCAAATAAGACTTACTGCAGCGAGAGTGAAATTGAAACTTTCATCCATTACTGTACAGTTTGTCCAGTCAGTATACAATACTTTTATTATCCTATTATTATTGATATAAACTGAACAACAAAAACTATTAATTGAGCCATAATATTTGTCTTTCATTGCAGGAGTTTACTCACGTTCTAATTCATTACATGTTCCATGAGATAACCAGAGCTACCCACAGAAACCAGTCAATAACAGTTTCAGACACAACTAAAATATGGATGCCTTTGAAAAAGGTCGTCACGTCTAGCATTATGAACAAGAAATATAACAGTAGCCTTATATATTTTAAAGCTCTGCGTCTTCTTAACTGTTGGCTGCAAGACTGTGACATCCGGGCAGAATTCTTCAATTGCGACATGAGTGCATTAATGACCGCTTTACTGGACGATGTCGAGGCAGATGCCAAGAATCTGAGTGCTGTGATATTCGAAATTTGGACTGAGATGCTGCATTTTCGTGAACTCAGGAATCTTAATATTCATAAAATCGTGGCACTGTGTTTGCCGGGAAAGGAGGAATCTCCAGAAACCAATTCAACTTTGAAAACAATTGCCAAAGGTTTAAGCGTTTCAGTTAAAATTAAATGCCTGCAATCGTTGCTCACCAGTCCCAAAGCAGTCAAATATGTCAAAAATTTGCAAGCTTGCGTTGAGCATGAAGATGAAAATATCGTCGTTGCAGCCATCCTGTAAGTTGCTATTAGTTACAGAAAATATAATAAACAGATTTATTTAATTTAAATCAGATTTAAATCAGAAACATTGCAAAAATGAAAAAAAGTTAATGAAATAAGAAATGTTGATACATTTTAAAAATGGGATATTTTGGGAATTGTACAGACATTTGTATCTCTTAAATTGGTGGATACCTCTTATTTACTTTTTGTAAATATAATTTGAATTAAGTCATTTCATAAGTCAATCTGTTGTTCTTTTTTCAGATGCACCTCATCTTTCCCTCAAGACATCAAACAAGTTGTGAACTTTGCCAGTGTCATACAATATTGCATTAAACCCGCAGTGGAGAAAAATACCGCCAGAGTCCACGAAGCAATAGCCTCTGTTTTAGGTGACATTATTTGTCTCGATTCAAAGTGTGGGCAGCTTGTAAGGTATTATCACTCTCTTCCCCGGATTTCCTACAATTTCAATCTATTCTCATGAAAACCATTTTTTGCAGGAAATCTTGGGATACAGTCGAGAGGATCGTGGAATGCAAATACTGCGACACCCATAAGTGTTCGGAGTCCTTTTACGAGACTATCGTGCAACCGTCAACCGAGAAAATGATTCCTCAGATGTTTCCCATGCTGCTGCAATCGGAGTTCAAGGAGGTGCGCCGAAAAATGTCTAGGAATCTGCACCGCTTTTCGAACCACACGATCGTTTTTAACAACAACGAGACGACCAAGTGCTGGTTACCTTACATAGAAGACAGGGATGAAAGTATCCGGAGTAACGTTGCCAATAATATTCACTTCGTTTTGCAAAACAAGTTGAATATGGCACAGGTGAATAATATCATGCTGGAGAGCAACGTGCCCGAAGATTTGGACCAGTTCGTGGACCTGGTGGTGGAAAAAATGCTCGATGTGCTGGAGGAAGTTTTCAGTCACCCAAATCCTTCAGTGCATAGAACGTTACTTCTCACTGCTAAAAATTTCGTTTCGTATGTAAAACGTCTTCTCAGATGATTTAAATCTATTGAAAACCATATTTGAATGGGTTTATAATTTTATAGTTTCTGTCCTATTATTCTGTATGCTCTGCACCGAACTTATTTTTAAATTAGCCTAATTTAATTTAATTTCTCTTCTTTAATTTGTTGTATTCTTTGTTTTTGTATATTGTATATTTTCTATTTTGTTAGTCCCTTACGAGTGTGTTAACCAGGACTTAATGAAGACATAATAATAATTGAACTGTTTTTAGGGTTCCATTTCACTTGACTGAAAGAAGAATTTTGACGATGTTTCTGCAGACTACTCTTCATCCTGTAACTTCGGATACAGTGCTAGATTTTGCTATAATAGCATTTGAAGATGTCTCACAGGAACTTTACAAACTTTCACAAGAAGAAATGTGGTCTCGATACAAGACTGATTTTATGGAAGTATGAGTCTTGCTTTGTATGCAGCCTTTTGGGGATACAGTAGAACTAGAAACTCGATTTTTACAAACGAGTTTCTAGTTCTGAAACATTCAAATTTTAAGCCAATCAGCTTTCAACGAATTAAAATGTTACTGTAAAATTATAGTAAAACGCTGGAAACTTGTTTTTTACATTGTAGATTACATAAGCATTTAATTTTTTGTTTCCAGTTGATCATGAACATGGCAGTGTATAATTATATCTCGTTTTCGTATAACCTGGCATCCACTTTGCATCGAACAGCTAAATGTTTAGGGTACCAGGGATCGCGACAGTTTCTCTCGAAAAATTGGAAATATGCAGTGTGCCATTTAATTCCTCACGTGGCTAAGGAGCCTTCATCGGTAGAACTTGTCTCTGATTTGGCCAACCTGATTAAGATGGACAAACCGACTCTAATAAAAAATAGCTTTAATGTATGTACCACAAATAACTACAACAATTATACTTCGAGTATTCCGCTGTCTTATTTTTGCACATAATTCGTATACCTGTTTCAGTTAGTTTATACAAACTTGCAACTGAACGAACCAGAGGAAGTGGTCGAAAGCTCCTTGAAGATGATAGAAAGTTTTACTGGCACAAAGATCAACTGTCTCATCGCAACTTCCTTTGTGAGTTACTCGACAAGTACCTTTTTGCTCATAATTTCACTGAAACAATATTATTTTAATTTAATCATTAAATTATGATTTTAGGACGACGGCAATCTTTTTCCACTTATTCTTCGCTTGAGCGAGAATCCGGAAAAAGTTATCAAATATTTAAGACTGATTTTCGAAGTGAAGGGCTACGGAAAGTCGCCCGAAAATCCTCAGAAATACGTCGTAAGTGGACAAACCTTCTAAGGCTGAATTCAAAGACTTTGGTTTTATATAAGTGAAAATGCGTCACAGAAAAATTAAATAAAATCTACGATAAAATACTAAAACCTCATTAATTATCATAACATTAAAAAATTAATTAAAGACTCTATAATAATAATTATAGTCTGCTAAATTGGTCGAAAAACTGTTTTCACTTATAAAATATACGCAGACGTTAATTATATATAATAACTTCGGTTTTATATATTTTTCGTTTATTTATTGATTAAGATAGATTATTAAGCAATCTATCAAGAGATTCGTTCTAGGTAAACAATATCGCATCTTCTCTTCACGGCATCCTCGTAAGTCTGGATAGAACTCTTCGTTTGAAGTACGACGAGTACATGCAGAAAAGTGCCTTGGCCTCTCTCGCGTCATTTATCAATTTAATGGGCGTAACGCACATCAAGAAATTTCGCTACATGATCCTGATTATTTTACGAACTGCCACGGGATTAAAATGGCCTGGATCCAAAAAGCTTTGCTGTGACGCGTTCAACGCTTTCATTCGCAAGTGTGTATTTCGAATTTCCACCAGTAACATTTCATTATTATTTATTTACCTTCAGAGTTCCAATCACTGAAATGTATTTCAAAATTTAGCGTTGCCGTGGAAGATTTAGGTCCCCTTTTGCCGATAATCTGCATTTCAATGGTGCCACTGATAGAGCATTGTCCACGAGAAAGTAACGAAGTCTTCGATTTCTTAATTATTAAGAATGAAAAAGCATTATCGACGTACATTTCGGAGCTGTTCTTTGTGGACGATCTGAAGATATCCTGCTATATATCCGATGTCATTAAAAAGCACGTTCGGAATGCCAAGTACGTTTTGTGCAGTTTTGCATGTTACTGTTGTCAAGTTAAAAAAAAAACTTTAACACTGCAGTAAATAATTGTGTTACAGACCTCGGCAGGTTTGCAAGAATTTGGAAATGTGGCTGAAACGTGTCAAACACGAAACTGAAGAAATCCGACTGAAAGCTTTTGTCCATTTGCAAGTTTTCCTCAGCAATCATCGTAATGAAATTAACGAATTGATTGTTGGGGACATTGTCGTTCATTCGATTATAGTTGAAGTAAGAATAATTTTAATTTAAGGAGACTCGCCACAAAAATGGCTATTTTCGTCAATTTTAATCCAATCCAATTTTAATTTAATTAATAAATTACAGACGGATTTTTAATAATTATCACCAAACAAAAGTTATAAACAATAATGTGAAAAGATGCCAAAAGTGTCATTTTCGTGGAAAGTCCCCTTAATTTAACAGCAACAGTTTATTTTATGTTAATTTGTTAATCGATCAATTGAGATTTCTTTTAATATCTATTAACATGAAAAACAACTTGAATATATTTCAGTTAATGGACGTGCTTTTAGCAGGATGTCAAGACAAACAAGAATCTATTCGTTTAGCCAGTGCCGAGTGCATTGGCGAACTCGGGGCTGTCGAACCTAGAATTTTTCCGCGAAGAATTCTAACAAGAAGTGAGTACTGATTTTTGGGGTCATATGAAAAGGGAATAAATTTACATTTTTTTTAAAGTGGAGGTAGAAATTAAGTTCCGTACTTGTAAGTCAAACAGATTCTATTAATTTCATGAAATTTGTTTCACTTGTAATATGGTTATTGTGAAAAATGGAAAATGTAATAAAAATATTTACTACAGACTGAGTTTATCAGTCACTCTGTAAATTCTTTGCATGTAATTGGTCAATCTCCTGTTACACTAAATAAATATCAATAGGGTAACTTGAAAATCAAGTTTAGTTTCACTGAAAAATAAAATTATTTCAGATGATATCAAATTCATTTCTGGCATCGACATAAACTTTGCTTGCGCTGCTCTCGAGGAACTGATTAGGTCTTTGCAAAGTCAAAAAGGATCAGAAAGCAATATATTTTCTTTGGCAATTCAGGTGTGCTCATTGAATGTCTTATATTTTCAAGAAATGTTTGAAGATGCTGGGTTATGAATGTGATTGCTTTCTTACAGGAAATATTAAAGACGTTTCGCATTTCACCAGCAGAACCGAAAAATGTTTGGTTCAAGTTTGACCCAACGATGCAACAAATGATAACACCATTTTTGTCATCACATTACTCTTTGCCGAGCGACCAGACCGAATTCCCAGATACAGTTTATGGGTAAATAAATATGGCAATAAAGCAAACATTTTCTTAAAATATAGTTCCAATATATATGTTGTCCGTAGACCTATATTTACTCTCGTTCTAGGTTTATACACGTATAAATTCTATTTAAGCATTATTAGTGTATCAATTTTTCAGAACCGACGGAGGATCAACTTACGAGTCATGGACATACAACTGGGTTTGCAGTATGTCGAAAAAAGTAAAGAACGCGACATTAAAACAAATGCTCGCAAATTGTAGACTGGCTTTTAAGCAAGACATTAAAATTGCCAACTTTGCAATGCCACATATTGTTGGTACGTAGAATGAACAAGGTGTCTTACAGTCTCTTGATTAAGATGATTCCTTTCATTCGTTTCGCTTTGTTCATCATTAGTTGAAATAATCCTGCAAGGATCAGCGAGCGACTGCAGTAAATTACTCGAAGAAATGTTTGCTGTCATAAAAATTAATAAACAGTCAACCATTGACCAGCAATTGCTAAACTTCTGTCCAATCCGGTCCGAGTCTAATGTAATCAGTAAAGATACACGAGTGTCTGACGAAATTCGGCGGATTCGTTGTTCGCAGGTAAAATAAGGAGTAAATTAATGTGCTCCGTTTGATCAATTCAAGGAAATAATAAAAATGTACAATATATATTTTTACAGACAGTTTTCCATATCGTGGATCATTTGCAACGGTGGCTCCAAGAAAAAAGGTTGCAGAAAGACGACAAGTTTTTAGCAGTGCAAAGTAAAATTTCTTGTTTTTATTTTTCGATGTACAATTGACACTGGGATGGAATAGTTAATAATAATCTATATTAATTTTACGTTATACTTTATGGTATATTTTACGCTTAGTAAAATTGATGAAAATAACATTGATTTTTCTTAATTTCGAATAAAAATAAAGCTAAATAAATAATATGCAATGTTTTAGGTTTCTGCAATAAATTAGACTTTTTAGCATTAGCAGTGGGTGCCTACCAGGCTTGTGAGTACCATCGCGCACTACTCTACTTGGAACACCACATTACTGTAAATGATAAGCCGTTATCCGAATCAGAACGGTTATTATTAGCGGTATGAATTAAATTTCAGACTAAAATAGGGACTAGCAGGATAGAAGATGGCTAAAATGTAATTAAAAATGTATTTTTAATTACATTTTGCTATCCTGCTAGTCCCAATAGAAGACTTCTTTGAAGGTCCTAGACTAAAGCAATCTTTTACTGATTGTTTGCATTTTGTAGAAAATTTATACTCAGCTGGAAGAACCAGACGGAGTTGCTGGAATTTTAGCAACGCTGGAACAGTATCCAACTTTACAGCAACAAATTCTGTCACATGAAGTGACTGGCCAGTTACAGGTTCAAATATGCAAATTATTACTTACGAGTTGCATTTTCAGTTCAGTTAAATAAACAAATGATGAAATTCCATAAAATTAAATCAATTATTTAATCAAATAACAATTGATTGTAGGACGCCGCTTCTTGTTATGAAATCCTCGTGAAAAATGATGCAGCGAACACAAAATATTTGCAAGGAATGACACAGTGTTATCTCGAATTAAACCAACCTTTTACTGCTATGAATTTTTCAGAGGGCATCTTGAAGAACAGGTGCTTTTAATTTATCACCCATAATTTTGGTATAAGAACAATTGTCAATTCTACAATTGAATTTGTTTTCAGACCTGAATTGAAACCTTTGATAAATGACAGTGAACCATTCTGGAAACTCGCTCATTACGGAATGCTCGATGATTTATCGGGTCAAAGTGTGAAAAACACTATTCTAAATGATTTGAAAAACGGCATTAAACCCGACTTGTTCTCCGTGAAAAAGAAACTTATATCTCTGCTAAGATCATCTACTCATCCCGGAGCCTACCAAGAAAGTTACTCGGCCGTAATGAAGTACGATTCATTTACAAAACAGAATTTTTTGCTTATATCCTTGAATAAACGAGTCAAATTTCGCAGATTGCACACGTTAAATGAGTTCGAAAAGGTCATCACCATCATGCTTGACAATGTGGAGAATGTGCCAAAGATTTTTGAGGAGTGGGAAAAACGAGGACAACTGGTTCGGGCACGTCGTGGTCAAGAATTTCTGCTGAGCATGAGGCGCATGTCCTTGGATTTGGCGCTCAAGTTGTACGTGGAGAAAAAGGGTACTGTTGACTCTACACTGAAACAGGAAATTGGCAAATTGTGGCTCAAAAGCGCCAGTATTGCTCGCAAGTACGAAATCATCACCAATACTATTATTTGCATGATTTTTTACTAAAAATAATCTAAAATAAATCAGCAATTTGTCTAAGTGTTTAATAAACTATTTTTCTGATAAAAAAACCATTCAGGAGAGGTTTCCAATAAAATTTGAAGGGTATGAAATTCTGATATATAATATTCTACCCTTTGTTTTGCAGAGCTGGTTTGTATCAGCAAGCTTATGGCTACATTTTGTCAGCCTCCGAATCGTGTGCTCCTCAAGACCTGTACATCGAACAGGCTCAGTTGTACTGGGAAAAGGGTTCAAATGACGAGGCAATTGCCACTTTGAAGCGTTGCTTGTCGAAGTGTTTCAAGCCAACTTCGTATTACGAACAACTATCACAACATGAACATATTGAGGAGAGAAAGAAATGCGCGAAAGTATGCATGAATCTGAGCGATACCTCAATTTCCCACCCCAAATTACAAATCGCTTTTAGAATTACTTGCATGTTTTATTTGAACTGTCGTTTTCTCTATTTCAGGCGAAATTGTACTACGCGAAATACAATGACAAAACTGTGAGCGTCGAAATATCATCGAATCTCCAAAATTATGACGATGCTTTGAACGTTTGGAAAAGTTGGGAGAAGAGTTGGGTGGCAGTCGCGGAGTACAACGAATCTGTATTCGAGAAACTTAATGAACTCGATAAGGACTCGAATGGAAGGTGCAGGATGCTTAGATTGCTCTGCGAACATTTATTTGAATGAATTCCAATTTATGATTAAGATTAAACTTTTTTCAAATGTTGACCTAACTGAATTAGAAAGAATAGTGAATTCTGTCCCTGACTGACTGACCTAACTGAAGGAAGAATAGTGAATAATACATTGTGTAATTATCAGTACACAATTAATGAATTGTGTAATTGTGAATACAATTCTAGTTGTTTCTATCAAAATACTGTTTGCAGAGTATGGAACGTTGGATGGGGTGTATTGAATCATGTGTATTAATAACGCGTTTTTAGAGTATTTCAGGAAAACATGATCGCCAATTATGGGAAGTCGTTGCAGTTTGGCTGCAAGTACATTAATCAGTCTATGCCAAGAATGCTGACAACGTGGATTGACTATGCTACTCGACTCAATCAAATAAGAAACCCAGATGAGGGTCGTGTGGAAACTTTGGTTAAAATGACGAGGAACATAGGTGAAGATTTGTAGAATATAACGGACAAATTAAATTAGAAGAGTTGTTTGCATAAAAACATGTATGTTTTAGAAACATTTTTGGAAAGATTGCCAGCATTCATGTGGTATACAGCATTTAGTCAGTTGGTATCCAGAATAGGGCATCCTTCAGCTGTAGTGCAAAGAACTCTGAGCAGTATTCTTGTGAAAGTTATTTTATCTTATCCACAGCAAAGTCTTTGGATGATGGCATCTGTGATTAATGTAAGTGCAAGATATCCACTCATTAAAGAGACAAAAATTTTCATACAATTATTTATACCTGAACTTTCTGTTACGTAGTCATCGTTTAGAGTGATAACAAATGTCTGCAATGCAATTTTGAATGATGCAAAATTGAGGGACATAACAACGCTAATTCGAGACTTTAACAGACTCTGGCAAATGATACTTGATTTGTCAAAGAAGACAGTGTCGCAGGTAAATAATATCAGCATTTACTGTGAGTAAACATAAATTAGTTCATATAATTTAAAAATATATAAACCATACAATAATTTGTCCACAGGGCGTATATCTTATAAAAGTTAGCAATCTGTGTCCCAGGTTGCCTAGGCTTTTGTCTTCGTCTGACTTCAGTGCAATTATGATGCCCATCACCAAATTTCTGCAGCTGCAGTTACCAGCGAACGGCGAATCTCTTGCACATCACAACGTCTTTCCAATGTGATTAGTAAAACCATAATATTTCCAATGCTTAATTATCTATGTGATCTCAGACAAACTTTTGAATAATTCGAATTTCACGTTGAAATTTCGTGTACATACTCTTCAAAGTATGGACAATCAAACGATCAAATTTTCACAACATTGATTTTTTGACAACTTCAGTTACGATTTCCCTCTTGATTTATTATTGCTATTTAGGACGTGGCATCAAATAACGGGGATCGACGATGAAGTCACTATTATGCGCTCAATGCAACGACCGCGGAAAATTACGCTGATGGGCGCAGATGGCAAAAGTTATTCTTTCATTTGCAAGTACAAAGATGATTTACGCAAAGACTGCCGGTTTATGGAAATGGATCACATTGTTAACAAGTGTCTGCAAAATAACCCAGAATCATGCCAAAGAAGACTCTATATACGAACTTATGTTTGTATAATCGACTAACCTTTCGTGCCATAAAAATATGGTATCTGACTTTACTTTAAATTTTAACTAAAATTGTATTGTTTTCAGAGTGTTATACCATTGAATGAAGAATGTGGATTAATCGAATGGGTACCGAATTTACTTGGGTTCAGACCCATTATAATGAATTTATACAAAGAAAAAGGACATCGTATAACGGTGAAAAATGCTCTTATTGGTAAGAAGTTTAATATATATATACTAAACTTAATGGAAAATAACTTTTTCTTAGGCATTTGATTCAAATCGTTGTATTTGCAGAAAAAAATGATCCACTTGCGAAGAAGCGAAAAGTATTCCTCGAAACTTACTTGCCAAGCTATCCTGCTGTGTTTGGCGATTGGTTCCGGATAAATTTCCCTGATGCATATGGATGGTACTGTATCAAGTTAGATTGTATTCAAAATTTAGCTAAAGTTGAGTCGCAATTTTAATATTACGTGTGAGACAACATTGAAATGGTTTCAGGTCTGAGGCACGTACGGCTTACATTAGAACATCAGCAGTCATGTCAATGGTTGGATACGTGATGGGATTAGGCGATAGGCATGGGGAAAATATTAATTTGGATTCAACGAATGGTGACTGTGTTCATGTTGACTTTAACTACTTATTTAACGGCGTAAGTATTTTAATTATTATATTATATATATTTTTTAAATTATTTTTTACTTATATCTTTTATTTTTTTAAATTTGTCTGAATAAAAATTGAAATTCTCATTCAAACAGGGTGAAAAATTGCCATGGCCCGAGCGAGTTCCTTTCCGATTGACACAGAATATGATTCATGCAATGGGGCCATTGAAATTGGAAGGTCCTTTCCGCAAAACATGCGAAACCACTTTACGAGTTTTGAGAGAAAATTCACGAACTTTGGTCAGTGTCTTAATTCCATTCGTTTATGACCCTATGCTCAAATGGTCAAAATATTACACAGAAGGTTCCGAAATGACAAATACTAGTGTAAGTGTACAAAACTTATTGGCATAACAGTAATCTTATCCTTTTGAATAACTTGCTAAAGTCTACACAAATTTCAAACTGAGACAAATGGTGGGGAGAAACGAAAAATGCATTAAAGAACAATGAAAAATAAAAAAAGTATTATATAACGATAAAGTACCTCACTTTTAAGTAATTTTAGTTAACAAATTTAATGAAATGTCATGTATTTCTTACAGGCGGTGAATGATATTAAACAGATCGAGTTACGTTTGAAAGGACTGATTTGTTCGCAGCTAAACGTGCCATTAAACTTCAGCGTAGAGGGTCAGACAAATTACCTAATTCTCGAAGCAACCAACGTTGACAATCTTTGCCAAATGTTCTTTGGTTGGGGTGCGTTTTTGTAATAACAGTACCCAGCATTAAATATCAAAGAACGGTGAAATGTACAATTAAATAATGCAAATTGAAAGAAGATACTGTATACTTGTATAATGTCTATGAGCTCGTAATAAACCTTTTGTATGTTTATAAAGGACAAGGGTTTTATTTGGACAAACACAACAAAACGATCATGCGAAAGTGTTCAATTAATTCGTAATTTAATAAATCTCGATTATTAAATATAATTATAAAAGTAATTAAACGTTATACTGTTTTGTTGTCGCAAAACGGCCGGTTTGTTGAATGAACGTTTCGAAAGCGCATACACTCGATTAGAATGAACTCGATGCAACTGATATTGTATTTGCTACTATGAAATACGTCAGGTACCAAAAGTTATAAGTAGAAAAAAGCAATTTGTCCGTATACAAACTAAAATCGATTTACAAATAACGACATGTGATAAAAAGATGGGCTCGACAACAAAATTCGCGGCGAATCGTTTCTTACTTTTTCATCTCTAACAAGTAATAACAAAACGTTTGATAAATCCAACCAATTCTAATTCGAATAATCCCATCTAATTTGTACATCAAAATTTCCTTAAAATGCATATTACTTGAAAAACATCCTTACTTTGCTCATTTTATTCCGCACAGCAAATTCTTTTTTGTGTCTAGCTATCACCCTTACAAATAGTCAAACTTTGCAACAAGAAATAAAGGAAATGGCGCAAAATGCTTAACAATCGTGACTAAATGCGGATGAAGAAAAAAAAAGAACTCAGTTTGTTTTCCAGAAACAAAAGTTGAACGCATGTAACTTCAATCATTAATCGCTCGACTGACTTTGATTTAACATAGAGCGCGAAACACTGTTCAATAATCGAGGTTGTTCACGTGTAACACCTCGCGGTGGTTCAGTCCGGCTTGTAAAAGGGTCGAGAATTCTTTGCAGGGGTAAAGAATCTTTCGTGGAAAACTCGTTGTAATTTCGAAATTTACAGGAGAATCCGGTTGACTAAAGATCCAGAGGTACACATCCTGTGAATTGAATACAATATGTTAATCCGTGAACTAGATAACTGAATTGTCAATTTTTTAAATATATTTTTCACAAATTTCTTTCAAGTAGCCTTAATTGTACTGTGTATAATTTCAACCTAGTTATCATCCAGTAATATAATTTTTGTCTGTACAAATTGTATAGTGTCAAAAAATTGTGAAAAAAAAACATTAACATTTGACTCACTTCAATGGTATCCGTCAATAAAAACCGTCTTTTTACAGTTCTCTCTCCCAGTTTAATTTGAATATGACACGCATTTGGATTCGAGGGTTCTGGTTCCGAAGGAATCTTCCTTGACGTCTGTTCCTTGTCTTGCTTAATTTGCTGAATCTTCATTTCCTTGGCATTCAATTCCGCCAATATTTGTGCTTCCTGTTCTTCGCGAACTCGGCGCTCCTCTTCCCGTTTTCTATCCTTTTCCTGATCCGCACGCAGTGATTCTTCATACGCTCTGTCTTGCTGTTGGCGTAAGGATTGTGCTGCGCTACGCTCAGCCCTAGAAATACATTTTCCATGTAATATTTTCACAATATTTAAACCGATACGTAGGTTGATGAATTAAACTAATCAATTACCTATCCTGCCGGGCTTGTATCAAATTAACTTCGTTCATATCTATAATTGCCTGCAGCCGAGAAATCAACTCAGCTGACGAAGGTAAGCCTTCCATCCTGATGAAACAAATTTTGAAGGAAAAGTTAATTCATTGTATATTCAAAAAAATAAAAAGATAAAAACTCCCTCAAGTATAACAGCAAAATTTTAATTTTGCTATAAATTTGTGGGAGAATTTTATTCTGAGATAAGAGTGGCTGTTTTTACCTTCCTACTATCGTCATACGATTATCTTTCAAGACAATAAGGGCTAAGAATGGATATGATCCAGACTTAAGGGCCTCGGCCACTTTGTATCCTTCTCCCGATTGTACATTACAGGCCCAGAATAATGTGTTGGAATTAATAAACTGAACAACTTCTGTGTTCCCAAGAGTACTTCTGAAATGGATAACATTTTCATCAAAACGAGTAATTAATAGTAAATTATGCTACTAGGGAGGGAATTTTGGAAGTAAAGTATAAAAAGAAACCTGGTGAGGAATGAATTTTTTACCTGCACCAGTCGTCTGTAGGCTGAGAGTCATTTTTGTGTAAATATACTAATAGAAATCTCAATTCTTGCTTAGCATCAGACAGTGCTTGGCTATACGAGCCTTGGTAGAAAACTGGATGACTGGTGCCATATTGTTCTTCGAATGACCTGATGAAATTCATTACATCCTCTACTGGGTCTGAGGAAACTGTGGACGATTGAGAAAGAAATTAAAACGTTTGCATTTTATTTGAGTTTCGTCATTAAGGGAAGGTGTAACCAAAATAGCTAGATTTTCATCAGAATGTCTCCAGATTTCAGAATTTTGTCCATTTTGCATTAAATGAAAAGTAAGTTGAGCTACACTTCAACAATTTTTTAAATATTGTTTATATATCTTCCCGAGGGAAGTAATAACTTTCTGTCCTATATACCAGGTGGAAAGATAAAATTAAAATTTTGTTTGTATAGTCAAAACTTTGAAATATTAAAAACTGCAATGAAAAAATTGTTTTTTTTTCATGTTTGGTTGAACCTTCCCTTAAGTATGAATCTATAACATATAAAGTAGACGTAGAATGTATGAATTCAAAATAAATAATTGAGAAAGTAAACAATTATTTACCTGGTCTAACATTCGTTCTAAATAATGCAAGTATCACTTGAAAAATATTAGCTATAATATTGTAGAAAAAGTTAAAAATATACGATCCACCGCCACCAGTGATCCCTGAACCATCAGGTTGGCCAAAATAAATTCGGGAACTTGCATCGTCTACTACAGGAGGTGGTCTTGCCCGAGAGTCTTGTGCATACATAGATGGCCTACCTTCATACAGATTTAATTGTTCCTGCAAATATATGTTTATTATAAATATAACATTCTTTGTAACATTACAATCTATAACTTGGAACTAGACAACTAGACTTTTCTTTGTTTCAACAATAAGTCCAAAAGTGGGTCTAGTATGGAGAAGTGATATCGAGAAATATTATCCCACATGATATTAATTAATCTTTGTTTACAGATAAGTTTATTTCATCACTCAAATAATAATAATAAATAATTAATTGATTCTTTAATATAAAACAATAAATATCAATGAAATTCAGTTTTTTTTGTTAAACTGTTGGAGCATAAAAACATTTGTGAAAACTTGATTTGTTTTATGATTTTCTCTTTACTTAAACTAATTAAATTCAGATAAAAATAACATTATCTTCAATATAACATTAGATGTCTGCTTCAGATGTGATTAAATGAGCCATTTGTTTTTTTATTACTCATACATCATTTATACCTTAAAACATTAATGGAATCAGTAAGTCTTGTCTAAAAAATTAACATTGCTGGAATCTGTAACTATGTAGGTAACTTTACTTTTATAGAAGTCTATAAAAAGAAAAAGTATACAACTAATGACCAGCATAACGTGAATTTTGAAATTAACTGGTGAAACTTTTTCTGCAGTATTAGTCAATTATATAAAATATTCTTGAAAAATTCTTGCATACTTGAAACTTTCTTAATTCAACTGACCACTCTTAATAAATATAGCAATATAAAAGAACATAACAAAATATGATAAACAACTGAGAATTTGATATCAGTTATTTCCCACAATTGCATCGCAATGAACAAATCCGCTATTGAGGTAACAAGAATTGGGTGATTCATCAACTTGGAGCACAATCGCTCAACTGTGATGCCACAAACGTCAGAGATGGCCACTTTCTCCACACTAAATCCACCCAAAATTCTCCAAAAGTTGCATCTTACTTGTACCGCGACTTCCAAGTTCCAATTGTGACGTTGCAGTACATCGCGACAAATCGACAAATCCTCAATTCCAGTGAGATCCTGTAAAATAAGTGCATCACAGTGACAAAAGTTCTTCAAAATAACCCAATAAATGAAAAACGATTAAATACAATAAATGATTTGATTGTCAAGCCAAATAACTCATTCAAAATTTTACTTGTTATATTTGTATCATTTCTAAACAAGAATTTGAAATATTCTTACAATAAGTATGAGCATTAAACTAAAAATAAACTAATTTAAAAAATCAATACCATTACATATTCTGTATTTTAAGGAGTTCTATCTGAAAAATGTTAAATTTAAAATAGTTTCAAAACTTTAAATCCACAAATAGTTAACTACTCTTACTTCAATGTTCGTTTCTAATTCAATAACAAATTTAGTATTCCATCACATAACTTCTTGTGCATTTATTAGCCAAAAGATAACTGTTCTGAATTAATACAAGAATTATGAAAACTGATACATTTTTCATTGAAATGATTTGCATGGCATCTTTGCATCTTTCTAATTAAATTGAAAAATAATTCCAATTTCAAAACAAATAAACAAGCAAGCAAATTTATACATTAGACTGGGTTGTTTACATGCTGACTTGAATTGAATAAAAAATAATTCAAACACAGCTTTGAACTTGGGAAGATTTTTTTTGAATTTGAAAGCCATCAGCTTTATACTTCAATGAGGAAGCTATTCTGACTTATAATTTATTTACTTGTAATGTGCTAATGTCTATGATTTAACTGAACCACAGTAAATAACAATCTTATCTGTATATCTGAATATGTGAGTTAAATAAATGAATTTTGATTGCATACGCATTTATTTACTGAATAATAATAGTGAAAATAAATTAACACCTAATATACGATTCAACTTGATTCAACACATGCTGTTTGTTTGTTGGATGAAGCATACATTTGGCATTAAACAAAATTCATTTGAATTTAGGTTAAAACACTGACACGAGCGGACCAAATGTAAACAACAGTTTTCAAATTGAACATCATTCATTTGTGTGTCAATCGTAGTTTCCCATGAACACTGAATCGTTTTGAATATTGTTCTATCTTTTTCCACCGTTTTCATTTTCGGGAGGTAAACAGATCGAGCAGGATCGGCGGTGAGAAAAAACGAAACAAACGCCATTGAGAAAGGATCGTGATGGGTAAAACGAAAATGCGTAATTACCTGGAATTGCAGCATTTTTTCGATTTGGTCGCTCGTAAGCTCGTCCAAAATATCAGCCATATCGGGCGCGTTCGCGGGGTTACGGTCTAATAAAGTGGCGATGTCCGATGCGGCGGATTCCGTGCTATAGGCTCCAATAGCGTTTTCAATTGGCGGGTTCTGAAAGGTTCCGAGGTTCCAACCAGTTCCGGGACTGTAACCGAACTGGAGTAAACCTAACCTCAAAGTGTCGGTTTTGTTTACGGATAAGCTCTTGAAAGTGAAATAACGTCAGTTTGAGGTTAGGTTTACTCCGGTTTGATCACAGTCCCGGGTTTGGTTCGGAAACTTGGTAGGGATAGGTAAACCTCGATAATACTATCGATAGTATTCGATAGTTTAGAATTATCGATTACTCACGATAGTTTTTGGAACTATCGAATACTATCGTTATTTATACTTTTAGGCACAGTTAGTTTTTGCTTAATTAAAAACTTATAAACAAAATATTAAAATTTGTTTATTTACAATTTTTTTGTCGCTTCAAAAATTCTTGGAATAAAATGAAATTGGTTTATAAAGAGTGACTTAGAAACGGTTTGAAATATTTTATTTACAATGAAAAAAAAAGTATTTCGATTCGGCACGTTGAATTTCTTTTGGATTTCCAAAATCTGAGTGCCATTCGTTGCTGGTCATATCTTTTTCATTGTCTGAGGAAATCGGATCTAATTTTTGTGAATAAAAACTGATTGGGTGATTTCAGTCTTAAAATGCTTAGCAAATAAAGAAGTAAGTATAATACAAACCGCGAATGCAATATTTGTTTGATATCGATGAGTGATCTTATCACTTATTATTCAGTGCAGTATAACGCAACCCTTAAAGGTGCCCGAGATAGAAACTCTTCGATTCTTCACAAAAATGCAGCAACATTTTTTAAATTAACAAAACAAAATTTTTAAGTTTATTTTAACACAATTATTCGACCGATAGTGCTATCGATAACAATCGATAGTTAACTAAAGAACTATCGATAGTTGTCGATAGTCCTACTATCGAGGTTTACCGATCCCTAAACCTTGGAAACTTTCAGAACCCGCCAATTAAAAACGCTATAACAGACACTGAGAAGGCAACGTTGCTATTCGTGTTTCCGTTGAGGCAACTCGGCGGCCAATGAGATTCGTTCGTTGAAAGCCGCGTTGCAATGCAACAGTGTAAATACCGGAAGGAATCTGCCGAAGTGAATTTCAGGTAAGTGGTAAGTTAGAAATTGGTGTTTACTTAAAGCGTGTTAGCTACCAGCCTCGCGTTTTAATTGGCTTAGAGTTCTCCGTGCCAAGAGGCTAACCTATCAGAACTCCGATTGCAATAAGACACCTAAAGATTTGAGTAATAAAGTTGGACGGGCAATAAGCTGCTCGGTAATATTTACATATCATGACAGTGTTTCTGAATGAATATCACTGTTGCTCAGTTTCAAAAAAATGTAATATTAAATTTAATATTAAATTTAATATGAATTCTCATATACAAAATTGATACCCTATTTAATATGAAATCTAATATGAAAAATAATATTAGATTTAATATGAAATGTATGTAGCCATCGGGATTCGATGAATCAGGTATAACATTTAATATGAAAAATAATATTAAACTTAATATGAATTT
>JABFPB010001220.1:0-26973 GCA_022817645.1 Ceratoteleas bidentatus | reverse complement strand
TTTCCATTCATCTACTACTTTTTTGGTTGTACTTTATTGCCGCCATTTTATCACCATATCCTGCTAGTCCCAATTTTGCAGACAATTTCTGGGATAGTAAATTGGCGTATTAGGAAACTAACAACCGTTTCTATTAATAAAGGACATAAATGCGTTCTTTATTAATAGACTCAGTTGTTAGTTTCCGAAAACGCCTAATGTAAATGTATTATGCAGAATTTCGTAGACTTGCTCAGAATTAAATTTAAAGATTTAAATTCTAGTAGAGGGGTTTTCTGAAAAGTCTATGAAAACCTGACAATTACTGGGAAAACCGAAAATGTATTTTTTAGAATAAAAATCTGCAGAATAAATTGTCAGCGTTTCTAAAACTTTTGGTACACTTTTGACAAGATCGTTGTACTAGGATTATCAAAAGTCTAAAAAAATTGTCCAAAATACATTTGCAGACTTTTTCAATAACTGTAAATGTAAAGTTCCGGAGTACATTTCCAGAGTTTTTTTTAGTTGTGCAGATATTTGCAGAGGTTTCCAGAGACCACCAGAGTTATTGAAGATCTTTTTAGAGAAATTTAGAAAGTTTTACAAACTTTTGCAGAATTTTGTTCCCCTAGGGGTGCTACCCTGATCGCCAGACATTTGTATTTGACAGCGTGTGTCGTCCGCGTAGCATCAATGGTCATCAGGGTAGTTACCTAAAACTGAACGAACGTATACCGTCCGATGCATCAATTTCAAATTCGGTCCTAAAACTGTTCTCTCGTTTTCTTTTCTCACGCATCTTCACCCAATAACTGAGAATAGGTAGAACCATTTTAAGCAATACGGGATTGGTACCGATTTTTTATACGTCAATTGTAAACCCGCAGTCGTTAATAGGTACATTCGGGACAGGCGCTGCCAGCGCTGCCAGCAACTTCTGTAAAACATCGCCGTTCTCTGTTTAGGCTACACGTAAATAAAACTGTGCTGGCAGCGCTTGCAGCGCCTGTACCGAAAGTACCTAATATGGATTAATCTGTTCTCAGTCACTGAGCACTCACGCTTTCCTTTACAAACGACCTAAAGCCAATCAATCGACCGACATTTTTTTTCGTACCACGCGGTCAACGATAAAATACTTTTTCGTCACACATGCACGTAAAGTCGAACTTTACTCCCTGAATTTAGGGAGCAAAACTAAACTTTACTCCCTCGGGAGTAAAACATTCCCTCGGGAGTAAAGCTGCGCTTTACTCCCTCGGAGAGCGTTTTACTCCCTAGGGAGTAAAGTTTAGTTTTTCTCCCGCAATTTCAGGGAGTAAAACTCGACCTCTACTTGCATGTGTAACGAAAAATATCGTTGTAACCTCGGGGAGTAAAACTCCGTTTTACTCCCTTGGTTAAAAATATACTATTAAACTTTTGAATTTCGGACATATACAGATTCGGCATTTAAACACATTAAACGTGTAATCGTACTTTATTCGAAAATTTTTCCTTTCAGACAAATGTTTTCTGGACATTCCGTTAGATCTGTGTCATTTGACTACGACCATTGGCATAAGATTTTGAATATTCGAAAGATTTTTAATATTTGATAAATTTTGAAAATTTATGAAATTTTGAAAAATCAAGAAATGTTAAAAATTCGAAAAATTTTGAAAATTTAATAAATTTGGAAAATTATTGAAATTTTGAAAACATCATAAATTTTGAAAATTCGAGAAATGATGAAAATTTGAAAGTTTTAGATATTATGAAAATTTAAGACATTTTGAAATTTCGAAACATTTTTTTAATTCGAGAAATTTTGGAAATTTGTGATATTGGGAAAATTCGAGAAATTTTGAAAATTTGAGGAATTTGGAAATTGTGATAAATTTTAAACATTCGAGAAATTTGAAAATTCAAAAATTCAAAAAATTTTTTTAATTTGAAAATTTGAGAATTTTTGAAAATATGATAAAATTTGTAAATTAAAAAAAATTGAAAATTCGAGAAGTGTTGAAAATTTGAGAAATGTTAAAATTAAAAAAAAATTTGGAATGTTGAAAATTTTTGAAAATTTGAGAAATTTTGAAAATTCGAGAGATTTTGAATATTTGAAAATTTTTGAAAATTCCAGAAATTTTAAAAATTCGAGAAGTTTCAAAAATTTGAGGAATTTGGAAAATTCGAGAAATGTTGAAATTTTAACACATTTTGGAATGTTGCAAAATTTTGAAAATCTGATAATTTTGGAAAATTCGAGAATTTAAAAAAATTTTATAAATTTGGTAAATTTGAGAAATTTAAAAAATTCAAGAAATGTGGGAAATTCGAGCAATTTTGTAAATTCGAGAGATTTTGAGAATTTGAAAACTTTTGAAAAGTTGAAAAGTTAAAAAATTTTGTGATATTTTGATTATTTAAGAAATTTGGAAAATTCGCGAGATTTTGAATATTTGAAAAAATTTGAAAATTCGAGATATTTTAAAAATTCGAGAAATTTTGAAAATTCGAGAAATTTATAAAATTCGAGACATTTTGTAAATTAGAGAAATTTTGAAAATTCGAGAAATTTTGTAAATTAGAAGAATTTGGAAAATTCGAGAAATGTTGATAATTTAATAAATTTGGAAATTTTGAGAATTTTTGAAAATATGATATATTTTGTAAATTCGAGAAATGTTGAAAATTTTAGAAATTTTGGAAAGTTGACAAATTTTGAAAATTTTTAATTTTAAATATTTAAGAAATTTTGACAATTCGAGAGATTTTTAATATTTGAAAAATTTGGAAATTTCGAGAAAGTTTGAAAATTTGAGAAATTTTTTATGATTAAAAATATAGAAATTTTGAAAATTTCAGAAATTTTGAATGTTTCAGAAATGATGAAAATTTAAGAAATGTTGAAAATTTGAGAAATGTTGAAAATTTGAGAAATGTTGACATTTTAAGAAATTTTGGAATTTGCAAAATTTTGAAAATTTGTGAAATTATGAATATTTAAAAAATTTTGAAATTTAAAAAAATTTTGGAATTTGCAAAGTTTTGAAAATTCGAGAAATTTTGAAAATTTGAGAGATTTTGAGAATTTAAAAACTTTTGGAAACTTGAAAAATTTTGAAAATTTGTGAATTTTGAAAATTTAAGAAATTTTGGAAAGTTGAAAAGTTTTGAAAATTTGTGAAATTTTGATTATTTAAGAAATTTGGAAAAGTCGAGAGCTTTTGAATATTTGAAAAAATTTTAAAATTCGAGGTATTTTAAACATTCGAGAAATTTTGAAAATTCGAGAAAATTTAAAAATTCGAGAAATTTTGAAAATTTCAGAAAATTTTTTAATTCGAGGAATTTGGAAAATTCGAGCAATTTTTTTTAATTTGAAAAATTTTGATAATTTGATAAATTTGGAAAATTTGAGTATTTTTGAAAATATGTTATATTTTGTAAATTCGAGAAAATGTTGAAAATTGGAGAAAATTTGGAAAGTTGACAAATTTTGAAAAATTTCAACATTTTCTCCAATTTACAAAATATATCATATTGTCAAAAATTCTCAAATTTTAAGAAATTTTCTTAAGGTATTTGCATAGTGAAATCAAAATCGTCAGAATTCGATCAAATTTCGATCAGCTAGTGAAGATTGATGAAAAATATTTAACTTAATAAGATCAACATACAGAATTCTGATATAGTTTTTAAACCAAATCCGACGATTGGTTAATGCACTACACAGAGAGAAAAAACGTGGCGTTTTAGCTACGGTCTTTTCTCTCAGTGTATTAGTAAACTAAAAACAATTGTTTACGTAAATGTTAAAAAATGTGCAAAAAATATTCTGCATGATACATAGTAAACTTAAAAATATTTAACTTGAATTGGAGCACGAAAAACAAAAAAGTATTTATAATTTATTCATACAAAGAAAAATAATACATTTTGAAAAATACAATTATTTAATTATTTATAACAGAATTAACATTAAAAAATATATGTATGAATTCCAAAAAGCTTATTCCGAAGAAAGTACCCAAATATACAATAAATCTTTGTAATTATACAAATATTTCTCTTGGCACCCCAAATTTACGGCCCTTCACTACACGGAGAAAACTGCACACGACTGGCTCGTGTTCTGCACAAGACTGAGTCGTGTCGAATAGGATAGAAATATAAACAGACAAAAGATAAACAAAGAAGAAAACTGGAAATTTTCGCGTTTTCTTCTTTGTTTATCGTTGGTTTGTTTATATTTCTATCCTATTCGACACGACTCAGTCGTGTGCAGAACACGAACAACTCGTGTGCAATTTTTTCCGTGTTGTAGCTTCTACCAACTAATGCTCGACACTGAATTTCTGAGTGCGCCAGACGATATTGCGATCAAGTACGTTAAATTGATAGGGAATAAGTGTCCCAGAAAGAAATCGCGAAAATGTATTGTCCTTCACCGAAATATCGACGCCAGAAGTATCTCTCTCCTAATAGCTTCTACCAACTAACGCTGTACCCGCAATTTCTGAGCGCGACCGACCATATTGCGATCTAGTATGATAAATTGAAAGGGAATAAGTGTCCTGCAAAGAAATCGCAAAAATATTTTGTGCAGCACCGAAATATCGACGCAGAAATATCTCTCTCCCACTAGCTTCTATTAACTAACTGTGGACGCTCAATGTAAAATTTACTCAAAATTGAGTTAATTTTACACGATTTTGAGTAAAGGGGGTAGCGGGATAAGATAGTGAATCGGCCCCAGACGAATTTTGACTTGCTGTAGCGTTTGACCTCTTCGAAACTAGTAAAAAACAAGCCTCAGGTTTTTAGGTTTATAGATTGAAACTTTAGCCTCCAGTCGCATAAAAAACCGGTTTTTTCACATAATTGTAAAAAAATTTTTTTCACGTTTTTAACTCACTTTAACCGACTTATGAATGTGGGTATATTATTCTGAAGACTTCAGAATATGAGTACATATATTTAAACCAAAAAACCTTTAAAAATACCATTTTTTTCGTATAAAAGTGGGTTTTTCTCGGACTCTATATGGTTTAAAAAAAAGTCTTTTTAAACCATAGCGTTTTTTAGCGACTGGAGGCTAAACTTTCAAACTATAAACCTGAAAACCATCTGAGGCTTTTACTAGTTTCGAAGAGGTCAAATGCTACAGCAAGTCAAAATTCGTCTCGGGCCGATTCACTATCTTATCCCGCTACCCCCTCTACTCAAAAATGAGTAAAATTTACTCAAAATATTAAATTTAAATTATATTTTGACGATATTTCGACAAAAGAACTTTGCGATTTCAATCTTGGACACTTATTCCCTTACAATTTAACTTAGTTGATAGCAATATGGTCGGTCGCACACAGAAATTGAGCGTCCACAGTTAGTTCATAGAAGCTACTGGGAGAGAGATACTTCTGCGTCAATATTTCAGTGAAGTACAAAAAATTTGTGTACTTCATTTCTTTCTGGGACACTTATTCCCTATCAATTAGTTGGTAGAAGCTACTAGGAGAGAGATATTTCTGGCGTCGATATTTCGGTGAAGGACAAAAAATGTTGCCGATTTCTTTGCGGTACACTTATTTCCTATCAATTTTATTTAGCTGATGGCAGTATGACCCGTCGCACACAGAAATTGAGTTTCGAGCGTTAGTTGGTAGAAGATTCCAGGCACTTCCGGCGTCGATATTTAGGTGAAGGACAAAAAATATTGCCGATTTCTTTGCGGTACACTTATTCCCTATCAATTTTATTTAGCTGATCGCAGTATGACCCGTCGCACTCAGAAATTGAGTGTCGAGCGTTAGTTGGTAGAAGATTCCAGGAGAGAGGCACTTCTGGCGTCGATATTTAGGTGAAGGACAAACAATTTTCGCGATTTCTTTCTGGGACACTTATTCCCTATCAATTTAACGTAGCTGATTGCAATATGGTCGGTCGCACTCAGAAATTGAGCGTACATCGTTAATTGGTAGCAGCTACCAACTGCTACCAACATTTTTCAACTTCAAAATGTTCCTTGGCGCCCAATTTTGATTGGATTTCCTTGGTTTTTCGTGTGCTTTGAAGGAAATTTAATTTTCTACAATTATGACAAACGGAATTTTAATATTCGGTTTTATTATAATGTTATGAACATTAGAGTAAAAAAAACATGTAAAAAACCCCTTTTATCGGCATTTTTTAATTTGTTCTGACATTATTTGTCATAACTTTTTATTGACAATGTTTATCAAAATTTCGACTGGACAATGTGTAGCCCTTTAAATTTGGAATAGATTAGCAATAATTTTATAAAAATTGGGCGCCCAGGAGCATTTTGAAACATTTTGTGGACAAATTTTTATAAATAAGTAATGAACAATGCATTTTTTTCAACATTTTGTTCCAATTACTAATAGGGGGATTAAGCGCTATTACGACGCAAAAAATCATGGCGATACGTAGAAAAATGAAGAAAATAGCCATTTTACTTGCGATACCCCTTAATGTACAATTTATGTTAGTTGCTTTATTAGTAACATTATCATGCAGACTTACTGAAATAATTAACAAATTACTTATTAATATTTTAACGTGACATTCTGTTTCAGTATTCCGACTAATTCCATAGAATCAATTTTATGTGAAGCAATCAAATTAGAATTTTCGGCGTATTCTTCGCTGGGTGGTAGCTGTAATAGCAGAGAACTTAACGATGCCGAAACTGCAAAATTAAATGAACTTATAGTTGCCAACAAGGCGCTTTTAGCACCATTGGATGATGACATAAAAAATTTGATTGGAGAGGAATGTCGATTCAGTGTAAGAATGAATCATTAGTATTGGAAACAAATTACGATAACAATTAGTATTTAGTATATTTTGCCCCAAGGGAGATTGAACGGGGAATTCGGTTTCCCTTGCGAAGTTTACATGCCGAGCCGAAGGCGAGGTTTGTAATCGCAAGGGAAACAGATTTCTTTCCATCTCCCGTGGTGCAAACCATATTTTACGTCACGAGGGAGGGAAGAAGGCCACTTTTCGAAATCTCCCAAGGGAAAAAAGTGGCGTTTCCCTCCCTGAGTGACGTAAATTATTTTTATGACATTTTAGTTTCAATATATTTACTCGGTTGAAAAATACTTATAGGAATAGTATTTATAAGAAAAGTATGCGGTTTCTAACAGATGTCTACATTTCCACTTACTTTTGTATGGCAAACTAATGTCTACATGGATATATATATATATACACACAGAGAAATTTTATAGGCTGTACAGCTAAAACTGTAGCTAAAACGCGGCCTAGCTACAGTCTGTAGGTGGAGCAACTACAGTCACTGCTGTTCCAAATAATGCTCTAGTTGTAGTAGCAAAAGCTCTAGCTGTAACAGTTACAAAAACGTTGTCAGGCCATTTTATTTACATTTTTCTCTCAGTGTATATAAATTATATAATTTCCTATTAAAAATTGTAAGTTTTTCATTGATGTTTCTATCCATGCAGAAACTAATTCCGTTTTGGTACCGTAACGACTCCGGCGACGGGGTGGTCGGGTTTGAAAAAGGCTCGCCGTTAAACGCGAAACGCACTCTAAGAAATTTAATTTCTGTGAGAAGAAGACGTTCCTTCCGCGAGGAGTAGTATTTTCATGCTACGAGAGCATGAAAACTGAATAACTGAGTCTGCTGTCCGTTTGTGTCAACAAACAATTCGACCGATTATCTGTTCACATGCTCGCGCAGTAAAATTTCATGCTCTCGCAGCATGAAATCCGTTTGAGCGAATATCAAACTGATTTTCACGCTCTCACAGTCGGATTCCAATTCAAACAACATGAGATGTTTTAGAGTGCGCGGTCGCAACGACCACTGCCGGTCTTTGACATCAACCTTGTCAAAGACCGGCATTGTGGGCCCGGAACGACGTCGATATCCGGGACCGGACTCCGACGTCATTCCAGGGTCAGATTTCGATGTTGTTCCGCGCCGGATTCCGACGCCGCTACGGGTCCAAATGCCGACGTCGCTACAGACCTAATAATCGGCAAAATTATAAATTAAAAAGTATCATGGTAGGGTAAGGGAGGGCAAAGCGGTTATTCGCTTTATCTTTATACACTGAGAAAAAAAATACGGAAAATTTACCGTGCTTGTCACGGAACTGACAATGATACACGCAGCACGGTAAAATTTCTGTGTGTTTCAGGTAAATTTCTGTGTGTTTCATGGCAAAATTTTCCGTGAAACACCCAGAAATTTTACCGTGCTGCGTTATCATTGTCAGTTCCGTGACAAGCACGGTAAATTTTCCGTAATTTTTTTCTCAGTGTACTTTATGAGTGTACTTTTAAGTTATATTTGACCAAATCCAGCATATAATTTTACATTCTTTTTTATGGGAGTATGTTCACGACAAAAGTACATTTTTTGGGTTAATACAAAAAGAATTTACAATATCAGTGAAATATGGATGATTGATTTCTGCATTGGGAAACCAATTACACATTTTTCGACGACCAACATCCAATCAGTCATATAACGTTGAATTTCTACTGCAATTCTGAAAACTATTGACTTTTAACAAATCATGGTTCCGAAGCAGTAAAAAGGAACACATTTTGTAATAGAATATGGTTGACGAAGTTTTCAGTTCTTTTGGTCTCTGACAGAATAAGATTATTGGACAATCGTTCGATTAATTTCAAATTTGGAGAATTGGATTTATGCGGAGGAACTTGTACGGAGCGGAAAACTAAGTAACGATGTGCATGTAATGACGAGGATTTAATTTTGGATAGTCGAAAACAGATTGTTGGGTACGTGATTGTCAATTAGGTTAATGAACGTTAAATATATTGGCTGAATGTAATACGTCGACTTTGAGAATAAAGAATTGGATATAAATCAATTGGACTCTCGTGCCTGACCACATATCGCTTGTTCCACTTATAGTTCAGTTGAAAATAGCCGGGTGAAAATAAATCAAGATCAGTTTGAAACATGAGAAATCGATGATAATTTGACATGATTTTTTGCCTTGATACGATTACGAAGTCGTGATTCATCGCACCTCGGTGACGAGAATACCGATGACAAAGGTCGTGTTCATTTCATTATTTAATTATTCATTTGCACCAAAAAGATTCCTCCACGCGTCGATCAGATACAGACTGTAAGCAACCAAAAGGCTTCCAAGATTACAAGCTTTATAGGTTACCATGGAAACGGTGTCTAATATCATTAAAGTAAGTGAACAAATTTTCGATTTTCCTCGATACCAACAGTGACGTCAAAGGTAAACTTAATGACAGTATCAAGCATTTTAACGGAAGCTAAATTTCATCACTGCCATATAACAATGACTAATTCGAAATTAATAACTGTGAAATAACCCTTAACTGTGAAAGTATAAAATTACTCTCGAGCTTAACAAGCCAATTAAGTTCAACAAATATCGTTAGAGAAAACTGTGTCTGAATTGACGCATTTAAAAACATCCAAACGTATTTACATTGGTGTTAAAGTGTCGCTTCCTTTTAGACAAAACTAATTCTACTTCATTTCCATTATTTACTCGACGCTTCACTTTACGTCCAACGTTGCCTCTAAAATGCATATCTCTTCACACTGGCTTTGTAATGACAGATAAACAAAATTACCAAAGCAGTTTGTAACAAATTAAAGGTGAAAGATGCTCGACCTTGCATACGAATGTCGCGTTTTGGCAAAAAGTCCGGGTCTCCGCGTAACTTTGCGACAGCATAAACAAAGACAATAGGTGTAATGAAAAGAGCTAATTCGCGGCGGCGCATCGGTGTGTATTTTGCCAACGAAGTAAGCACAATTTGTGGCAAGCCCTCTTCACCAAAGAACTAGTGATAGTTCACGCGAACGAGCGATTCAAGAATAACTGGGTAAGTGGGCTCCGGGGGATGATATAGCCGAGAATTTGGCGCAGCCATATACCCCATAAATTTTAGTTATTCTCTTTCCTCTTACCGCACGCTTTCTCTTCTCCTTAGAGCCGTCCTTAAGGATTCTCAGGCCATGAGTTATGATCGCGGCAAGTGGGCTTTTCGCCTCCTCGCTACGAAGACGCGAAATTCTCCGGATTCGAATTGTAATAAAGTGCAATTAAGGTTAAGGATGGAAGAAAAACGCGACTCGACTTTGAACCTTTCCTTTAAGCTTTTCTCTTCCCCGGAAATGTATTTTTCCCCCGGCATCCTCCACGATCGAGAAAAATGGCCGACGCGCACTTGTTTCCCGCAATTGAATTAGAAAACAAGTTGCGCGCGTATGTCGCGATTCCCGCGAATTAGCCTACAACCTTTTCGGCCCTCTCGCGTCGCGTTAATAAGTCAAACGTTGCGTCGCCTTAAAATGCGCGCTCCATAATTAATCGCGGCGTTTGTGCGATTCAATTCGCCGCCGAGCGATGCCAGCGTTTAATTCGACGTTGCATAAAACATCGGGGCGGCAATTGTTGGCGAGCGATGTAAAAAGTTTCGTCGCAAAAAAGGTTTCGCGTTCGACCGCGCGACAATGCGCGCTCGCCGCCGGATCCCGCGGACCTTTTGTCCTGAAGTTCGTAAGATGAATTGGAAATCATGTTAGTTCTAACGTGGTGCTCGAATTTGCAGCGACAAAGCACGAGTAACGCGTATTACAGCGAAAGCGTCACGCGTCGTGCCGAGACATCGTTTCGTGCGCGCACGACCTTGTTAAATATTAAAGCACAGTATCTCACTGAAATATCGCGACGCCGACTGCTCGCTTCCGCCGTCGGACGGCTGGCGTGAGGGGAATTTAAATATGAAAAAGTGTCGCTTCAAAATTTAAACTCCATTCGGCGAACATTCGCGTAGGAGACAAGCTTTAGGCGGGGAACCAGAGCTTCCAGTGGTCCGTCGCGGAAACTCGACCTCGCAAAAACAGCCGCGGTTTTTGCTGCGGCGAGGCATTTATCTTCTTATGACGTTGGTGAGCCTGCGAGCGTTTTCAGGAAAAATCCGCGTTTTCTTGGGGCAATCTTAGGAGCCGAGTGGTTCGACACGAAGACGCTTCATTTGCTCGTCACTTTCGTGGAGCCGCGATTGTTTGTTCCGTCCGCTGAAAAATGTCGTCTGACGAATTCCGGACGGAAAGTGAAATCGTTCAGCGAAAATGAATCAAAGGTTTTCGCACATTCTTTGAAGTTTTGTGCGAGATGATAATTTGCGGCGAAATTAATTAATTCGCTGCACGAATTATTGATGGGAAGCTTTTAAATGACTGGCTAGAGAGGAGATGAGGATAATGAAACTGCACCAACGATGCTGAATTTTGTGATGGCACTTTTGTGATAACTTGCGCGAACATTAACCGGCAAAACTTTTATTGGGGCAACGGAAAATGATGTTTTAAAAATTAAAAATACGCGCAACGTCTTGTCATTTGAGAGTCGCATTTACGCGATGTATAATAACGTGATAAAATTAAGTGTTAAGGAAGAAAAGTTTCATTTTTGCGGGAGAGAAAGTTTCATTTTCGACTGGAGGGAAAAGTCGAAGGAGAGAGCGGTTTTGATAATGGCGCTTGCGATTAATGACTGTAATTGAAACGCGAATCGATCGATTAATCAAGCTAAGTCGAAGGGGATGAATGTTATTTTCGTGCAGCGACGTCCCAGTGGCTTACGGACTTTCCATTATAATCTAAAACAGCATATGTTAGCGTTTCAAACGTTTTTTGTGCAACATGAATAATTTCAGATAAACTTTTCATTTTAACTACTCATATCAGATTAAAATTCAGGTTTGTATACGTATACGATTAAACGCTGAGGCAAAGAAGGGTAATTCGCCGGACCGTAAACTTTATCTTCCTGATCTCTGCGTAGCCATAATTTTTTCATAATTGCGAATTTCCTTCTTTTTGGACTTTAATAATGTATTAATGAAAGACCGGGCATTTAATCTGAAATAATGCACAGATTCACCCCACTAACAAGTTTATCTTTTATTTTCAATTGCATCTGTTGTCGTTGTACTTCTCGCGAAAGAGTACCCCGCGTCTCAATTTTTTCACCATACAAACGAACGCGGAAATAACGCGTTTGCGCCTTAATTAACGTTCAGCCGCATAAATCCTGCCGGATTTCCGGCGCGCTCGAATCGACGCGATAATCGATCCCTTTTCGTCGCTTTGGCCGAACAAAATTAAATCCGCACAATTAGTATTTAATTTCGGCTAAAGTGTTTCTTAACTTGGCACACTTTATTCCGAAGAAAAAGTCTCATAACTGCACAATAAACGTCGCTCCACTCCGCTCCTTAAATTGGGTCGCGATAAATACTGCAGCTCCAAGTAAATTCAGCCGTTAATATTTAAGCGCCGCTCGTGAATTGCTTTCATATTAAACCGACGCGGAAAAAAGCGCACGCCGGATACGCGACGATATTCCAGACTTCGGGTTTTCGGTGTTATTGTTTTCGCTCTCGCATCGCACGCAAAAACGCCGTCGCGATGTTGCGCATTTAATTAATTTCTAAGCCCCGTTAACGTTAATCTCTCATAACGAACGAGAATTATGAAACTGCGAGCAATTTTTTGCGTCGCGTCAGCGAACAAAGTGCTTTAACGAGCGCTTCTTCGGTTGTAAGCGCGTTGATCCGAGCGACCGAACAAGTCGCGCGTGAAAAGCGCGAAAAAATCGCCGAAATTGCGGCTCACTCGGGCGACCGGGTGAGCGCGTGTCGCTAGAAAAATACACAGAGTAATAGGCCAGTGGCCGGGAAAACAATCTCGAACGGGAAATCGGTCGGCGGATGATTGTTTAGAGCTGAGTGGCCGTCGCAGCTTGAAAAGATTACGCGATCAAAGGGCATAAAAGGACACTTCGCGACGAAAGTCTCTCGTGCTCGGTGAAGGGCACTCGGGACGCTATTCGCCGATTGGAAGACAAAACGCCGGCCGAGTTATGCAGCCAACTTCGCGGCGGGTGCCATGCGAACTTTCGCAATCTTTTTAATTGTATTGCCGGGGGAAGCCGGTGATAGAAAAGTTCGTCCCGGGTATTTCTCTTGCGCTTCCGCGTTCGTCTTTACTTAGTTCGCAGTTTCCCGGCCAAACACGGATACACGGCAAAATGTCCCGCTAATTTTCTGAGTGCATTTGCCGGGATCCGATTTGCCGGGCAGCTTTTCCGCGTTATAAACTATTCGTGCGTCCGCGGCGCACTCCAGACGCTTTGACTTTCCCTGCGGTTTCTTTTCTGTTCGCGTCGCCGTTCTCATTTTGCCCGGGCTTTTTCTTTCTGTTTTTTTTTCGTGCGCTTTTCCGCGCGTCCCGCCACTTTTCGCGACTCCGGGGATACATTGCAAAGAAAAACGACGGAAACCGAGCTGTGTGACTTGGATTTTGACGAACTCCTGCAGGAGCTGTAAATTATCGCAGCATTCTTTATGGTCGATTCTTTGTCGAGTTGTTTGCGAGTGCGATTCGCAAACTTTATCAGATTTATGTCTGGCGGAGGTAGATCGCGGGTTAAATGTGTGGAAGTGGTGCCCCGTCGCGCAGGAATCGATGGCTCTCAATTAATGAGTTTGTTTTGTTGTTTCACAAGATGTCGATATATGGGGAATCATGTTCAGTAATTGAGTGAGATATGTTCTTAGAAAAGTTAACTTGTATCATTTATTAATAGAACAGTTTTCTGACGATGTCATTCATACCTTTTCAGAGTTCAATATCTCATAATATTTTCTTCGTTTTCTACATTTAATGTCAGTATGGACGTTGATGACCAACTGCATAAAAGTCATTCTGTTCTGACGATAACGTGCCAGTATAAAATGTGTTAACCGATGTAAATTAGCAGACTATTTGACACTTGTAGTATTTTCCTTCGTGTGCATTAATTTAATTACATAATTGACAAATGGAATTCGATTATTGATAACGTGATTAATTTAATTTAACTAATTATAGGCTGTCAATTAAACGTTTATTATACGCAACAAAAAGTCCGAGTTTTTTAAATATTGAATTTTTCCGTTTTTTGGTCATGTGTTATTTCTTTATTCCAAACTTTATTACCGATTTGTTGTTCAAACAATTCTTCTTCTGAAATTCTTAATCTCAAGTGAGTATGTTTGAGCTTCTATCATTCCAATCGTTATTAATTGAACACAGAAAAGGACAGCCAAAGATGTAGACATGCTCATTTATTTAACGGAATTGAGCTAAACTAGAGCAGTTGATCGGAATTAGATGAACCGTTAAATGGGGCTAAAAGTTATATCAGACAAACAGGTTAATTTACGTCAATACAATTTGATATATAAATTGGCTAATCTGTCATAAACAAACAGTTTAGCTGATCTAATAGCAGTTCAACAGTTTACTTATCTGACACTGCATTTTACTTCTACCGATTACTTCTTCCGAACCATTTTTCCCTATATTTCGCATTTATCACCGAATAAATATTAATACCTGCCGAATTATAATATAAATGAATATGCGTGTAAGTTGAATAATGCGCCCAAGTTTCGGCAACCGTGCATCCCAGAAATGACCTCGTTTCGCGGACTTTAAATGGAGTAATTTACGATCCACGGACTGTCAACGACTCCGCCCGTATAGAAAAATCGGCCAATTTGTCATCGGTTTGCATAAGCCGGCGCATTATTTCCGCTGCAATTTTTTTACGCTTCCGCTATCGGCCATTCATATTGCGTTGAACTTGAAATCCCGGTCTAACTATATCTGCATCCCTCAAAACGCAAGATAACGCTGTTTCCATCCTTTCCATAACCCCAAACCATCTGCTCTTCTCTTACATCAATTGCAAATGAACCATCATTCCCAGCGACCAGCAAAAAGCGTACTCGACCATTTTTCTTGAATCCAAATTTCACTCACGTTTCCTGAAAACGCGCCACACCTTTGCCCAAGCTTCCAAACACCGGCAGCAATTTTTACTGGCGAATTCCCGCCGATGACCCTCAAAAGTTGAAAGCCCGACTTGCGACCGATTTCGTCTCACTCCGCCACGAGCGGCGTTCCAATTACGTCGTCCAATTTATCCACTTACGAAAGTTCCTGACTTCGCAGCGATGATATATATGTGTACATATAATATTTCCCGGTACGTTTATACGTGCACATGCACGTTCGCATACACAACTATCTCTATACCGCGCGGCTGCGGTATTACAAGTTGTTGGTTCTCGTGCAGAAGTGAATTAATATGTGTCTGGCGTACCGAAAATCTTGTAATCATCGCAGCGACGGAATTTAGTCGGCGTCATCGGCCGCACCCTTATCGCCAGCTTTTTCGCCGTCGCGTTATCGCTCGACGGGTTTTTCGCTCGGGGGTTAATGAAACGGCGCCAGTATCGGCGCATAAAAGACGGCGTTATAGAATTTTGCGAAGTTTCGATCGTTCGGCGTCGTTGCGGCGAGGTGGCGATATAGCAACGGGCAACACGGAAACGGGCAACACCTGTATCTCGTCGACACCTGTAGCGCCCAAGGTCTTTTGGAATTGCCGAGAAAGCCGAGCGGCGGAGAAAACGAGGGCGCAGAAACGGGCGTCTATATAGGATAAATTGCGTTCGCGCGTACAGCGAAACAATGAACGAATTGCAACTTGGCGACAATGCGGCTGCCGACTTCAAAAGGAGTTTCATCAATATTATTTTTCGCGACTAATTGAATGATAAAGTCGCCGGCGAAATTAATAATAATTCACAGAGGAAATTGTTGATTGTGCGCGCGGGCTTTTGAGCCGGCGTGAATGTGTTTGCGCGACGAAACTTTTTAATTATTGCGCGGCCGATGTGAAAAGAAGCGAGCGCTCCAATCCGGATTATTTTTACGCCGCTGAATTGACGATGCGAAATCTTTGCGCAGTTAATGCTGCCGAGCTTTTTTCTTTGCCGCTCGAAATCGGGCGGATAAAGAAGTGGATTGCGTATTTGTATTTCGTTATTTTCTACACTTATGTAACCATTATAGTCTTTATTTAGCGGCGCGCTTTTTTATCGGCTTGCGAAGTGATTAATGACAGCGAGCTCGGCAAAGGAGAGTCTTTCTTTCCGTCGACGGTAATAATATCGATGCGGGGTTTCAGAAAAATGTCTGGATAAAGTTGTCTTTGGTAAGCGAGTTTGTTGCTGTGCTGTACAAATCCAGAATGCGGTTTCAAGATTTTCAACCGAAGAGACACGTCGGAAATATAAAAATGATTGGACAGTTATCGTTTTAATGCGTTCATATTTGTCCAATTAAATTGACAATTATGTCACGTTTTGTAATATTGATTTCTTCATTTAAGAGTAAAAATGTTGGAATTCACAGGTTTTAATTCCTATCAATATTACGTAGATTTTATAAACTGCTATTATAATTAATAGCAGTCGTTTACAGCGGGCCAATTTGCGATTCAGTTATTGAAATAACCGATTTGACCCGCATTGCATTGCCATTAAAGTTCAGTGTGACATTTTGAAAACTACGTCATGATGTAGATCCATTAATTAATAGCCTTGAGAGTGATAAAAGCCAAATTGACTTTTTTCTTTCATAATTGATAATACACATGTCTAATAACTTGATGTACACCGTTCCCTTTAAACTCTTTTTGTTATTAAGATTTCTTAATTAAAAATATCTGTATCTCGTTATTTATTTCAATGCAAATTCACTTAAAGTCCAATTTCGATTTCTTAAATTGTAGAGATTTCTTTACAGTGATGTTGCAATATTTTAATTTGAAATCCACGTCGATTACATTATATAATTGAAGTGTTATCTTACTGCAGGATTGCCCAACGTATAACTTTACGAATTTTTTTCATTTTCATTTTATTCTTTTCATTTACATAATGCAATTCGTGGTCTAATTTTTTTGTTGAAAAAGGAAACACCCATATATTGTGTACATTTATTTTTTCCACTGTAGTACTTTATTACTTTGTGTACTTCCTTATTATCTTCTTATCCAAAAAAGGACATTACTGAAGGTAAAATATAAGTTCCCTTTGCAGTAAAAATTTTTAATACCAAACTGCAGATAAGTCGATATTTTTATTTCAGAAATCTTCACTGCAAACAAACTGTTATCAACAAAAATATTACCTACAAAATATTATCTACATATTTCTTGAACTCTGAAATCACCACACCCTATACCTTACAAATATACATTTGAAAAATATCGATTTTCAACGCCAGCTTGGAGTATCGCACCGGCCTTTTTTCCATTAATTAAATACCCAAACTGCCTCAGAAAAAACATATAAAACGGATCAATTTGATTGCAACCCCTTAAATGTATTATATTCAAGATGGTTGATTCAGTGATGAGTTCGTATGAAATATAAGAATCGAGCGCGGGTCGGGGACGTAACACATGTCGAAGGCAGGATCACAAATCACAGTCCGCGACCATTGACCGCAACGTATAATATACGGACGGCGATGTCGGGCGCCGATACATAGAACAAACGAACGAAATGTGGCGCAAATCGCGGGGCTGTGCGCGAGGGCGGACTCGGACAGACGAATGAATCAACGCGGATCGGCGGTCCCGGCGGGTTCGATGGTACTATTCGATTACCGGGACGTCATTTTTGTCGGATGACGCCGCGTCCGGAACGCCGAAAAGCGCGTCGCTTCGCGCGATGCAAAAAGGTCCGCCGGAAGGTCGTTTCGGCGATAAAGGAGCGGCGCAGTACCGCGCGACCCCGATTTGTTGACATTAATGCGCTTTTCCCCTACTTACGTAAGTTCGCCGAGGGTTGGAGAGAGTATTCAACAAGTGCTTACCTGAAACAGAACAAGAATGGACGACGTTAGTGATTGTTCAGACGAAGAGTCGATGCGAATTCGTTATTAGGCATAAAACTTGATCTGATTAACGCTCAAACGCGTTTGACTTGTGACGCAAGAGGCTTTAAGTTCAATCCGCAGCGCGCACGGATTGAACTTAAGCAGTTCCTCAAGCTCGGCGCTGGCGAGCAAAAATCCGCTACCTTAATCGCGCTGGAAACGCGAGTCGATTGCGTTTCGATTGCGTGTGAATTTTCGGTTGATTAAAACCGGCGGTCGTTTTTAATTGCAGTGCATTGTTTAATTTCCGATATGTAATCGAGCGTGGTCGCAAAAGCGAATAAATAATTCGGCCGTGTGACATTTGTTCTTACTTTTCAAAGTGCGCAAATAATGATTGAACCGACGAGATTGCATTCGGGTATAAACATATGCCGGCGTCATCGAATCAGCTTTGACATGACAGGGTTTAATTAGCTTATACCGGTGCGCGGCGCCCAAATTGATTAGATCCGAATTTATTATTCCGGAATATTTGAACTACGATGATAACAGTGGCAATCCGATTACAGTTTCGTTGTGTTTAGATGTAATCGGGTGTGGACTATTGAAACAAAGTGCGTCCGATCTAATTATACACGGCCAAATAAGACTGTGACATTTTGACAGGACTTTAATTAAGTTCCGGTCGCGCGCAAATTGCGACGTGAAAATCGCTGCGCGATGCGTGCAAAATGTCGGCCGATCACGCTAATCGCGCGCCGTCCGGCATTCGTAATCTCCGCGAAAGGTCACGAAACGAATAAACTTTCATTGTCTCTAATCACATTATATCGCGTTTAATTAAACGCATTCGGCGCATTGATTGGTCCGACTTTTTTCCGTGCGCTTGCTACCGGCCAAACACGCCTACAATTCAGTTACAGTCCCGCTTTAGTCGCGTCTCCCGAAATCTAATCAGACCGAATGGCCAATTACACGCAACAAAATTTGAAGGCCCTAATCTGTTTACATCTAAATATCGTGCTTTCGCCGATTACCGTTCGAGGTTGAAGTATCGTTCGATACGGCTTAATGCGATCAAAGCGCCAGGCGTGTTTCGTTTTTCGATCGCCCGGCCAACCCTGAACGTCTATTTATCGCCGCTAACTTTCGCAAACGAGCGACCTACGTTTCTGCTGTAAAACGAAAATTGCATCGCCGAAGTTCCGACTCGTGGCGAACAATAATAACCATCTCCCTGGAACTCCCTTGTCTACTTTTTTCGATCGGAAAAACAAGCTGGTCATCCGCGTGGGAAACATAAATTTCCATATAGTCTGGCCACCTCACTACGACTAGATTTTAGTCAGATTACAGCCAAACCCATTTTAGTCTAACATATATATAGTCAACAGTCTTACTAAACTCTGAGTCTTCACTACTACCCTAGTAAAAATTGTGATTATGCTGAGATCCGGGCCTGATCAGGGTACCACATCACTTATCAGAAACTCATCAGGCATCCATATCAGGCCCTATGACTAGCGATGTAACGGTTGGAATTGATGTGGGCATGATGAGGAATCCTCATCAGACTCACATGGTGTCGAAACAAATATAATGATTGAGACGAGAATTGAAACACGGATGCTCAGTTTGTAGTCTGTCTGACTTGTCCCCGAGCTATTGGAACACTGTATGTATGTGTCAATGTTATATGAATATCATATTAGCAGGTTATGATGTGGCTTGCCTTATCATAACCTGATGAGGCCCTGATCATGTTGGCCTCATCCAATGATGTGGCATTCTAACCAAAACCTGATAAGGCCATGATCAGGTTGCCATATCATAACCACATCAAAATTACCTGGTTTGAACATGATTAGTTTTCCTGATGAGGTCCTGATGTTGCCACTGAAGGGGCAAGCCACATCAGGGCCACACCCATTCCAACCATTACTTTTGACTGAATATCTCGATGGAATACCTCATAAGGGCCTCTATGGTTTTGATCAGAAATCCTTTAATCATGTTTGCCACATCAATTCCTGATAAGGCCCAAACATCTGACGTGGCATGCCACATTACATTTTCTACTCCGGAAGGCAGATAACCAGAGCGCATCCAGATTTTTTTCCATGTGGGCGCTCTAACCACGACAAAATGGATCCCGCAATACAATCGACGATTGGCCATGGTGCTGGCGATGCGTACAACTGTCATTGCAAAATGTGCGGTTTACGGACGAACGGCGCAAATGATGTTTAAGGGCACGTCTCGGGGTCGACTCTTTCGAATATGCAGATGTTACGTATCAGTTGCAGGACGCGGTGGGAGGGCCCGCGAGCCCGTTCGAGCCGCGTGCCGTTCGTTCGATGATTAATCGTTTAATTAGCAGCAGTGTTACGGCAACGTGGCTGTGCTCGTTCCGGCGCAGCCACCGTGTCAGACTCTCGAACTGAGCGTCCCCTAATATGCTCACGAGCACACGCGCGATCGATGTGTGTTCGTCGCGCGATGCGTGTTGCGCCGTGCCGCTGTGTCGACGATTCACGGACACACGCGCGGGCTTGTAGTGACGTGCGAACTATTAATCGCACGAGACACGGGCTCTTCCTGCAGGGCTGAAAGTTCGCCCGGAGTTTTGCGCGCTTCGGAGCCTCAAAGCAAACTTTGACGGATCGAGCCTCGGGGACTTATAGCGCCCTGTCATTCGCGAATCACTTCAAAATCCGACTACCGTATTTATCGTGCCATAATGTGACGTGAAAGGAAAAGAACAAGTGTATCGGCGCAGCGCGGAAACTCGGCTTAACTTCCCCTAAGTCGCATTACAGACGATTCCGCGTCGAAGCCGAGTGCCTGCCGCAAACAACGCGCAGTCATTTCGCTCGAATTCGCAGCGAGTTGCAACGGGCTTGCGGCTTTTTATCGTGCGAGTTGCACGGGTGTTATCGATGCTAATGTCGCGAGTTTCGCCGGGTAATATTTAGTCGAACGTGCGGGGTTGGCGCGCGCGAATCAATGGCTCGGCAAATAAATCGCAGTACGGCTGGTTCGCGCGTTCGCGGACGCGCGCCGCGTTTTATGAAAGTCGCATTTACATTTAAATTGGCCCGACGTTTTTCGCAGCGATTTTTTACGTCTAAGAGATATTACAAATCGAAACTCGGAACGTATTGTTGACTTTAACGCGCGTTGTTTAACGTCGCCGTCGTCGAATCCTTTTCGTAAATCAAACTTCGGGAAATTCAAATTCGAGATTTTACAATTCAAATCGATTTTTTTCGCCGTTGCGCAATTTATTTCCCGACGAAGGCAGACGCGCACTTTATTTACCATCGCAAAGCGCCCGCCAATATTAATTCCTTAAATCTGGCCGTAAAGTATTCAACGGTATTTTGTTCGTCGAGCACATGCCGTCGTTATTATCCAATAACCAGAAACTTGGAGTCAGGATTTGAAAGGTTCTAAAGAAAAGTTTCGCTGACGATGAACGTTAAGTGTCCGTATAATGTACAAGAGTTTGCCGGGCGTGAGTTTACTTTATCGAGCCAATAGTTACGGTGACAAATGTTTGTTTGCCGCGTAAGCGCTCTGGAATATTTAGCACCCACTCGACGGCAATTTCGTCGGAATAACGCCTTTTTAAATTGCAAATTTATTAATCGGAAGCGTCGTCTATTAATTAAACGATAAGCTGAGGTGGCGCTGTGCAATGCCGAATTTCTTCCGGCAAAGTTGAAAGTTTCGAAACAGGAGCGCTGAAGCGCCGCGCAGAAGAAAAATCGAACCGCAGGGTTGAATTCGAATGAACGAAAAAACGGCATTTGCATTCTCGCGCCAGCCTGTATTTATTTTCTGCCTCGCTTACATCAGCGACGCTACACGTTTTCCGCGATTCGTTTGGTCACGGAAACGAAGGTCTTTTTAACACCGAAGCACCACTTCCACGCACGACCAATCACTAATAAATTCGTTATTGCCCGCAAAGGTACACTTTGTTTGTAATATATATGGTTTGCTTTAAAACGCAAGGTTTTGTTTTAAAATGACGGCGGTATTTCTTTCAGGCATATAAAATAATCCGCGTTTTATCGAAATTATTTTATGGATTTTATTGTAAGCGAGAAAAAACGCGAGCTACATCTTTGACTTTGTTGGATAATAAAAATGATTAAGGCACCGTTTTGCGCACTGCTTTTTTTCGTAAAAAGAGTAGTAGCACTGTTATATTTTTATTACAAACAAATGTTGTTTGATAAATATTGCTGGGAGTAACAAATCGCACGTGCGCGATATGCAGTACCACTTTCTTCCGGGCGACGATTTATGACGCAGGAATCTTTATCGTTATGAATTCCGTTTTTCAATACATACGAATTTGAGTTACAGTTTTGAACAAACCCCACGAATCGATTCCAGCATAATTTTCAAACTGTTTTAGCGATTTCACGTTAAAATGATTGGCTTTTGTATTCTTGCTCCAGTGACTATTATTTCTAACTATATAAAGGTAAATTGTTTATGAGTTACACGCAAACAACATTACACAAAATATTTCCAACGCGCGATATCGATAACCCAGCTATGTATCGCGTTTTATTTTCATATAACATTTCCTTTTCGACGTGCCTTTTTTTCATTCCAGTCCACTTGTTTTCACAAACGATGATTACCAATTTACTTTTTATTCCAAAAAACATTGTCATATTGAAGGGTCGTCAAATTTAGCCAATGTTAATACTGCGCGACACAAAAAAGGCTCGCGTACATATATTTACACACATGCACGCGATGCAGGCTGTTTCGGAATTTTCTAATTAATATTCTTCCCGTCGCGGATAAAGCGCTTTTCTACGGTCTGACGTGAATAAAACGGCAAAAGTGCCGTTTTATTGTTGCTACCGTTATTTTTTCATCCACGTAATCCGCCGTCTCGCGAGCATTTTTTCACCGAATATCACGGCGTTATTGCCGTTTAAGCCGAATAAATTACGCGACGGAGTCATCGTTTTGTTGGCGCGGCAAATTTTTTACACGCCCTCAAAAGGATTTGCGCGTCGCTTTTTCGGCGTTTTTCGCGCGATTTCACGCGACGACGGCGACGTTAAATTAGATTCTAAGGAAGACAAAAGGTTTGACCCTTTTCCACTATCGATCGCGCAACGAGAAAACGAACACTTTGAAAGTGCGTAGGTTATTTTTACGGCCCCGCGATAACGACAACAATAAGAAAAACGAGGGTACACGTACACACGGGGTCGCACACCCACGGCGCCAATGCAACGGCCATTATTCCATGTTTTTCGGCGGGCTGAAAATCCCTTTTCCTCTGTTTCGCGGCGACTTGCGATTCCTGCCTGCCGCAACTTTGTAATATATTTGTTTTCATGTGGCGTGCCTTTATTCCGCAAAATATTATCATTGTCTGCTATTTTATTTTTAGGCGGCGTCGTTACATGAGCAACGAGTCGTCGGGGCTGCGACGCAGCCTCCCGGTTTATTATTTGAAGTCATGAGGGTGCGTTGCGTGCGCTTTTTGAAAATTATGCCGAGAAAATAAATAACAACTTACACGCCGGGCTCTTTAAACGCGCATCCCAGCGTGCGGATTTATCGCCGCATTATTCAGCGCATACGTATAATATTCGCGCAACATTACGATTGACCGGCTGATTTATTCGGAAGCCATAAATATTTGTTCCGCGCAATGCCGGACGCGCTCATTTTCGATGCACCGCGTCGCCATTCGCCGCTGCGAACGAATGCTGGCAAAAAAATGCGCCGCCGTTCGATCCGCCATCTTATTACCAAAAGTAATTGCGAATCGAAGTCGCGCGGCGTAATTCGATTCGCTGAAAAATGAGTAAGTGCGGGCAATGCAATCGCGGTAACGAGGCTACGGACAATAAACGGGTACGCTTGTCGCCGGCAATTTATATTGACAGTGCGAGCCAAACTAATTTCGGTAACAACCGCTTGGGGCCGGATCAAATGTACGCCGAAAACCCGTTGGGACACTTGGTCGGCGGCGCGCTACCAGACGAAGCGTACTGGCTTTTTTCGACCGCGAACTACCGGACACCGTCCAATTTTCATATTTTATTGGATTTTATCGCTTGCGTCTGCCATGTTTAATTATCTCTTTCATGTTGGTTCCTCGAGGGCGCGCTCCTGGGGGACGCTTCGGACGGCATTCGGCATAATTTGATGAACGATTTCCCGAGCGCTAAAAGTAGCCGGGTTGCGATCGCCGGGGCCCCATAAGTCGTCGGGTCAGCGGACAAACATCCGCGAAGGCGAACGATATGTTACACGGACATTTTCGCGAGCGGTCAATACTTCGCGAACGTATTGTTTATAAAACGAATCGGCCCCGATCGCGTTATAATTAACGAGCCCTTAATTAACAAGCTTGTTTGCCGGTTTTTCGACGATATTTAATTGATCGGCGCGCGAATAATGCATCGCCACTTCGTTCGGATGTGCAATCGCATGCATTATTCCGGCGCTCATGCATCGTTAAAAGTTGCGCCGACTTTTTCTCGCTGGGATTAGTCGCTTGAAATGCGCGCCCGAAATGCACGACGCCCGGAAATCGCCCGAGGACATCGGCCAATAAATACATCAAATTATCATGACACAGGAGCGGAGTTTCGGCGACGGCGACGCTTCGCGGAGCACTCACGGAAGGCCAAGTCACGTATAAATATGAGATAAGTCCGGCCGAGCGGATCGCCCGAGTGTCTCTGCCGTGTGTGCTGACGGCGCATATTGACTCCCGGCCGCGCGCCCAGACATTTTCTAATCGACTGGCCGCGGAACGGACGAACCCTTTCTGCAATTCGACGGCCGTCTGTTCAAAGGGGAATATCGCAGCCATTATTGGTACTCGCTATTGCATAAAATGCGATGTTGGCATCAATATCGAAACACCGACGACTCCACAATTTCGACGACAATGAGATTTCCTTGGCCGTTCTTGCCCCGTAAAGTTTCAAGCGCGACGTCAAATTCAAAAAGCCGCCATTGTCGTGGCCGAGGGTTTTCTTTGCTGGCCAAATAGAGCAATAAGGGACAGCGCTTCTCGAGCCTTTTCGCGATGCTCTGCAATTTTTCGCGATTCTATTATTCAACGCGCGATCGTTTTTCCCGGCTCGCGTAATTTGCTCGCGAAATTTTAAACCGCCGATAAAAACGGCGCGCTCAATCCTTCGACAGCGAAACAAGCTGCTTCTGGTACGACGAAACTACCGCGTGACGTAAAAAACATAATTAAACCCCGGACGGGCGCTTTTTGTCTTCGCGATATAGTGGTAATCCGTTTGCCCAAGCGGATCGCAATAATTAGCGGTAAGAAAATGCAAGGAGCGTCGCAGGACCTCGTTAAAAGACGCGGAATATTTTCAGTGTGCGGCACTTCGATGAGATACCGGGGAATTAATAGTCAACGACACAAATTGGAGGCGAAGCCTGCAAGCGCCGTGGAATAACTACGTGATTACGGGTTAATCAGAATTAATTAAGTACTGTGGCATGCGCGTCACTACTTCGTTACTATAATGTGTCAAGTACCACCCCGCTTCCGGTACCCCGTCTGGCACCACGCTCGACTTCCCACTCCCGGCGATACTAATGAATGATATGCACGTACACGATTTTCTTCGCGCTGGCTTATTAAAACGCAACCCGAAAGACGCGAAAAATGTTTTTCCGCGCGAACGCGCGCCCACGTAGCGACGGCTTGTTATTTCGGGGCCAATCAGGATCGGCGACGACGGCTCGACGGCCACTTGGTCGCGCAATTTTCTGCGATCGAACTAATCAAGGGAACGGCGTGATTGTTGCTGCGCGGCTTTGTAAAACGCGAAGCGAAAAATGGGGTATAAAAATACCACGGGTTCGTTTTGAAGCGCGTTCGTTACCCTGTCGTTAAAGAATCAGGACGAACTTTGAACTTTCGACTGGGCGGAAAAATGACGTGACATTTATAGGCGTTTTGCATGTAACATTTATCGAGTTGCCAAATATATAGTGAATTAGTACAATGTGTGCCGTTTTTGCGGTAATAAGTACGAAATATTCATAATGGAGGTTAAATGACGGTACTGAGAAGAGTATAATAGTACTGATAATACGAATCTTGATTTATAGTGAAAGTTGAATAATTAGAGCGTGGAGAGTTAAAGCATTAGGAAGTGATGATTCGACGATGAAAAGAATCTAAGAATTTCTAATGCTAATAGTGTTGAGCGGATGTTGAAAATAATTATTTTTTTGATTTGATTGTAGTTAATTTACTTCCAATATTCCAATAAAATCCCACCCCCTCAATACCACCAAAAGTCTCCACAAATGTTGACCACCATAAAAACCCACCTGCAAAAGACCCACTCCTACTCCGTTCGACTGCCGCGCGAAACACTCTGCTCTCACAACCGCCCTCGAAAAACTTAATAATGAATCGGCTTTTAGTGCCCGGCTGAATTCGGCGGCGCAAGTGCGGCCGCGGTTAAGTGGCAAATGTGATTCCGCATGTGATACACCACCGTGGCGGATTGCGTAGCTCATTGAACATAATTCGCCGGCGTGTGTACGCCGCCAGCGGTGTCGCTTAATTTAGTCTAAGAGCATTTCCGGCGGGACTCGTTGCGTTAAGAGTGTTGCCCGCGCGGGACTTGTAATCGCCCCGAACAAGTGCGCGGTCGTCCTTACGACAAGGCGCTTCGATTCCATTACTAATAACGTGCTAAGTGCGGGATTAAACGGCCGGCGTGTCGGTAAAAAGGGGTTCGCGGCAAAAACCGTGTCCCAACGCGAATGCGAAAAGAAGGCGTTAATTCGGCGGCGCCGGTTGGCGCGCGGCCAACTTGAACACGTACGCCGACCGTCTGGTTCCTTTTTGCTTGGTCTGTATAACGAGTTGCGTCCGACGGCGACTAACAATGTCCTCGAAAGGCACCTAATTAAATAAGATGTCCTGAAATAGCTGGGGTCTCCGTAACAGCTAACAAGGCGCTGGAGTGCGCGTGTCGCAGCAGACGTGGCGCTGTCGTCGCGCCTGTCATTGTGCGCTGCGTCGTTGGTGGCGCTGTCATCGGGTCAAGCCGGGAGCGCCAAGAGGGCCATCAGCCGGCGCTAGAACTTCGCGCCGGTAATTGTAGTGCCGCGCCACAAAGTGTCCCTCTTGCGAGCGCGTGGAGGAC
>JABFPB010001219.1:0-26984 GCA_022817645.1 Ceratoteleas bidentatus | reverse complement strand
CGATGGGTTATCGGTAGGCCCCACGTTGGCCCCATGAAGGATTGCCAACAATGACCCTCATTGGACCCAAGTGTGTATGCCCATGTGGGTACACGGTGGGCTTGCCTGGGCGTGCGCAATAGGGCATGCCCTCATGGGCCCCAAATTGGTTCTTATAAGTAATCCTTCATGGGTCCTGTATGGGGCCCAGTGAATTCCCAACATGTGCCCACATTGGTCCTACATGGGTACCAAGTAGGGCGTGCCCCACTGGGCGAGCCCTCATGGAGCCCACTCGTGACCCATATAAGTTTGCCGAACTGGGCGTGCCGACACGGGGCAGACTTAGGGCCCTTGTAGTCTTGCCCAATTAGCATTGAGAATATTTCAAATATCTCTTAAGCACTTTTCGTTTTAACTAATATATGTCGAGTACGATGGTCTAGTGGATAAGTCCAACTCGTATTCGTAGGTTGCGGAATTCAACTCACTGTAGCGGGTTCAACCCCGCTACAGGCCGCATACAATTTTTTTTATTGGGCGTGCCCCGTTAGGCCCCATCTCGAACCCCATATAAAATATCTTGTGCCCCATGTGGTACGAGGGTGGCATGCCAATGTTGGCATTTCATGGGCAAGGCGTTACAACCCCTCATGGGGCCCAACAACATTCCACGTTCATCCCCATATGGGGCCAAACGTGGAATGGGGCGTGCCCTTATGGGTCCCAATTTCAGCCCATATTCTATTTCTACTAGGGCAGTGGGATTAGCAGAGTGCCGGAGGTGCCAGAATTGGGACAACTCTGGTCCACTATTGGAATGATAACGTCACGCCAGAGTACCAGAGCGCCAGAGTCGGGCCAGTACTCGGACATTTGTTCTTTTCCCACTGGGTAATTTCAATATTTCAGTTGACAAAATAAAATATTGCAATAGATTACTAACGAGATAAATGAATCATATCTTAATATAACATATCTATAATAGTTACTGTTAGTTTACGTAAGTAATATGACAATTTTATTCATCATATGACAAATTAGCTTCCATTAACTTCCTTAGGACAGAAAGTTTGAAAACAAGAAGAAGGATGAAATACAGTAACGAAATTAAGTCCACATGAATTAACTCGGGGGAATATATTTCTTTTGTCTTTTACATACAAAGTTATTTTTGCAAATAATTAAAAGCCTAAAATTAGAAGTGCAGATAATCCAATCAATATGTTTCATACTTTTGTTATTATTCTCTGCTTAAAACCTGTTAATGTCCGGGATTTTATACAAAAATAGAGATGTGATTATATTATAAAAATAAAAATACATCTAAGTAATCAACAAAATTTCCAATACTGTACCTAGACATCGGAGATAACTGTCTATTCAAACTACAATAAGAATAAAATAGTTGAATAAAACTTATTTTAAAATTTCCTTCTCTCATAGTTCAATTTTCCCATTTCTCCCTCAATTATAAATTCTGATAATTAAAGTATCCAACCCAAATTGTCTACAGCTCCCTTGCTGCTTGAAATGTTTAAAAATAATCCCACCCACTTGCATCGAGTCCGCTTATGAGTTATAAAGTGTTCATTTACCGATCATGCCTGCAAATTGTAATTCAATCGTCTATTTAAAAATGCCGCGGCGCCAGAAATACTCTGAGCTTATCGTCGCGTCATAAATAATCTGCGCCCCCTAATTATAACACGGCGAAAATGCACTCGGCTCTGCCTGCGTCGCGATAGGCTCTTTTTGCGCGTTAGCATAAATGCGCGCGAAAACGAGTCATTTCCGCGACTTTCCAGCCCCAAAAGGTGCGTTATTTACCGCCGCGGGCGTCACACGGTCACTTTTGTGTGTGACGGCCCGACGACTTCGTTATCATCGGCATTCGTAATTTCTGCCGCGGATAACGTGCAAGTGCGCGCAAATTGTAGTAATTTGACGCGATACAGAGGTAATGGCGGCCGCCGGTACGCAATTCGACGACGAAACTCCCGGCGACTCTAGACTTATTGGGATGAGTGTTATCGACTCGGCGTTCGCAGTGAACCGCTAACTTTTAATGGGAGTTCAATGAAACGAGGCTTCTCCTTTTTTTCTCCCCCGACCCGGGGCGAAAAAATTGCACCGCGCGAGTGTAAAAATAACGGCGAACCCGTAACACCCGATCGTTATCTGCATAATTGGAATCGCGGCATCGCCATTGCCGCAATAAGCGAAACAATTAATAACCCGAGCCTAACGCGCGATGCTTCATCGCGAATCGACGAAAATCCGCGCGCAATTGCACTGACCAAATCGGCCAAGTAAAAATAAACATATATGTGGTATATATGGCACCGATATATATATATACATTTATGTTGCATATGTTATGTACACGGCAATGTATATGCAGGGTATCAATTTGGAGTATTATTTCTTGTTGTCTTGAAAGTATGAGTAGATTCGTTGTTGCACGATATTGAATGATACCATTCACAACCTTAAAATAACATAATCTTTTCTTACAAAATACTTTAGTTCCGGAGCGACATTACGAATATATTTTAAATTTATTTTATCTTTATTTAAAAAAATATTTAAATTTAATTTATTTTTATTTTACCAACTTTTGTGCGCAATTTAACGAGTGAAATGAAAGGAAATAAAACGAAATGAAACAAAATCAAATAAAATGAAATAAAATTAATCAAAACGAAATAAATTGGGATATAATAAACGTAAAGAAATAAAGAAGTATTCAAGGGAAGAGTAGAGAGTGAGATAGAGTGAAACGCCTTGATACAGACGAATAAAAGTTGGTAAATCTGGTGGTAAAGATAAATTAAATATATTATAAATATAAAGTGAACATACATAAAAAAAGAAAATGAAAATCGGATAAAAAATCGATAGAAATAAAATGCAAGAAAAATAAATATGAATAATTTGTTTAATTAAAGATAAAATTAATTTAAAACAGATTGCAGCTCCTGTATATGTTTTTAATATAAAATGTTTTCTTAGGAAATACTGTAGTTCCAGTTTTGTAATTTAAAATATTTCGATAAATTACAAAATGACTTTATTTTGTAACACACATGAAGGCGAACACAGCGCCGCCAACCGGAATCCTGCTAGTCTCAACATTACAAACCATCTAAGTCAATACAACCGGATATACTCATATCACATAAATCAAAACGATTATCGATTTTCGATTCCACTCGCGCAAAAAACGTCCGCCAGGGGTCGCAATTGGACGCGAATTTGTGTCTGAAATAATAAGCGGCGACGGGGAAACGGTGGCGTCCGGGTCGCAACGGTACCTACGTGATTTTTATAGGCGCGGCGATATCAATAACCGGACGCGCGTGCTGTTTCTGGCGGGGCACGAGCCGCGCCGGGGACATGCTCGGAAACCCTTGCGAGGCTTTCGGCCGATATAACGACAGAGGGCGCTCACGCTCGCGAGGGACAAAGAGATCGATAAAGATCGCCTTAAGCATCGGATTATTTTCCACGTCAGTTGACACAGCGAGATGACCGTTTATGCGCGAATAACCGTTCGACCGACAACGACCAGGGGTTCAAAGTTACAGTTCACGCGATAAAATGCAATTAGCGTTTCACGGGGCGCTCGAGCCGGCTCGATGGCTATCGAGACTTATCGTAATTGCGTTACTAACGTTCCGGCCGAGCCATTATTTCGTTGCTTTTCCCGTCAAATTGATACATAAACACTTTATGCGCGCCACGGTCCATTGCCTCGAGGAAATCAGATACATTTTTGCGTTTTTACGCGCGAACCTAGCCGCCGCGTCATTTTATCAATCAAACCGATTGCCAGCCGTTCATTCGATTGATCAGTTAAATGTTTCGTGGCGTTTTTGCCGATGGTGCGGGGTTTCATGAAATGACGCCGATACAAACGGGAAATGGAAGGAGCGGCGTGGTTGCGCTGATTTACTACGGGATGCGAGTGTAAGAAACCGTTTGCAGGGGGAAAAGTGTTTTTTGCGAGGGCTGCAGTAAAGTGGTTTGCAACGAGCTTTGCGTTGGTTGGTAATTGTGAAATGATATTCAATATTGTTCGTTCGACGGAAATGTCGAGGATGGTTTAAATTAATGCAGCAAGTTAAAGATTATATGGTGTCCCGATGTGTATCGCGGAGTCTAAAGATTTGCTTTGAAACTCAAGTATTACTACCGAGTTACCCTTAAGTTATTGACAAGTTCCGAGTAATGCTATCTATCTTGAGTGTTATGCTCAGTAATTAATTACTGTACAATTCCCACGGATGCATTTGGAATATTGTATTCGATTAATAATTTTAAACTCGCGCAGATTTACTTGTGCGATACGGTTGAACAACCTGTTCTTCTCTTTACAAGCGGCCAAAGCAAATAAGTGAGATGAGAAATAGTTATTTCCAGACTTAATCAGTAGATTATGAAAATAATAACGTTAACGTTCAGCACGATGTTTTTGCGGAAAAAAGAAGGCGAGTTAAGCTTATTTTCGCGCGGCGTTAATTTACTGCAACATCTTTCACGTTTTTCGCAAACTCGATCCTGTAAACGATTTCCTTCATTCACGGCGAAATTATTTTACAACGCCGTTTCGTTTCGAAAAACGGGTAATGCCTTTGCATAATGTTTAAATGTGCCGCGGGAGCTCATTATGTAAGTTTATTCATTAACAATGTTAGCTAAAATCATAAAGGTTCTTTAAGAAGTGAGTTAAGAAGGAGCCGGGACTGTCAAGAACTAAATTGTTATCCATTAATCTTGAATTCCACTTTGCATTTCGCAAAAAGCTCGGCAAAGCCTCTTAATTCCCTGTTACTCCTGCGTTTTCGAAATCCTCGTTATTCGCCACCAATGCCGTGTAAACGTTCGTCTACATTGGCTAGCATGTTGATTGCCATCGAGTTAAACAAGAAAACACTTTTTGCCTCGCACCACACATGCCCAAGTTCCACGATCAAACTGCACTTCTTCCAGACCTGACAATTCGTTCTGCACTACGGCTTTCCCTACTCCTATTAATCCCTGCTCGATAAAACACGAGAAAAAGTGCAAATCGTTTCAACGTCAATTTCGGGAACGCATATTTATGAGTTGGAAAGAACGTCGACGAATCTGATGAGAAAACTCCACGATCCTTACTTCCACGCAATTCGATTATAAGAATCTCGCGATCGGCAATATCTAATTATAGATAGTCAACGTCATTTGTAAACTTTACTACGTTATCGTTTCTATAAATTTGCACTGAGAAAAATACCTTAAAAAGACTTGAATGGAATGTAAATTACTTAATTCGTTACCTGGAAATTGAATGTTGAGTTAATTGAAATGTAAGTGAATCAAGTCTCAGTCATTGATTTAGTTTTGATTTTGTTGATTCAACATGTATTATGATGATTGAATTTGAAGATCGTTGAGTTAACTGGAATTTAGTTGAATTAACTCAAATAAGTTGACCCCAAATAAGTATTATTAAACCAAATCAAATCATTCAATCAATTGTACTTAAATTTAGGTGAGTTAACAGGAATTTAGATGAATCTTCTCTAACTTAATATACTCAATTTCAATACAGTTAAGTCAAATTAAGATTATTGTTTTTACCTTTCCTTTGATTGTTTTTTTTTACTTTTCTTCTATCAATTTTACTCAAATTATCGTGAGTCAATTAACTTAACGCAGTGAAGTTAAGATAATGATGTTTTTACCTTTCCTTTGATTGTTTTTTTACTTTCCTTCTATCAATTTTACTCAGTTATAACTTAACTGCGTTAAGTTAATTTGAGTAAAATTGATAGAAGGAAAGTAAAAAAAAACAATCAAAGAAAAGGTAAAATCTTAATTTGACTTAACTGTATTGAAATTGACTGATGATAATTTGCGTAACGAAGTTAATTTACTCAACAATTAACTTAAAACAGTTAAGTCACAAAAAATTTGACTCACGGAAATGTTAATCACAAATAAAAATAAGTCAGTTGATTCGACTTGTTTGATTCAGATACTTCTCTACAGACAGAGTAGATTCAAATTCGTTGCAATTCATTAAATTCGCATTAAATTAAAATTCAGTTTCAGTTGAATTCGTTGATTGATACTTTTGCCAATGTAAGTAGGCTATTTGCAATTTACACACTTAACTACGAATTCGCGACATGCTTAACCGAACGCTGAAAAAAGCGCGAATCGGCGAGCTTTGCCGTCCACTAAAAATGAATTTCTATTTAATTATCGTTTTTACGCCGAAGCGTCGGGCGTTCGCGTCGTTCGAGCGCACCGACGGCAATTTGTTTACAAAATGAAGCCGACCTTTGTCCGCCTTAATAACCGTTTTGTCGGTGGCGCAAAATATTTTACAACATTTAGCACATTTTTGCCGTTCGCAAAAAAGCTCCACTTTGTGCGGCGCGCGTCGGCGCAAATAAATTTCATTACAATTAACTTGAACGCGAAAGCGCAAGTTCGCGGCTACGGGCTGCAAATTTTCGAGTTTGCGGAACTTATTTTCGCCACAAGCTCGAGTATTTTGTAAATATTATCACTCTGCTCGACGCATTAGAGAATAATTCGTTAAATGAAATTTGCATTTCTTTCGCGCGGCAATTTCGTGTGCGTTTCCTTTCGCTGTTTGTTGGGCGGCTTTCGCGCGACTTTACTACGCGCGACAATACGGACCATTCTTTCATATTGGCACTGCGCGTAATTCGCACGAACGAATCAAGTATCCACACGGCGCAATTTAATTTGCAAAATTAATATTTAACTTCGCGCGACGTGTTGTTTGGAATCGACGCGATCGTTGAAAAATTAAACTCTCTCTTGCCGGGACGATGCGGCCTGACACATTTCAAATCGAAGACGCGCATCTACACACTTTTTGCGCCGGCAAACATATGTGTAACCAATGAAGCTTGATATTGATTTTCTTTTAAACTGGTCGTTAACCCAGTTTGAAAATTGTCCGCGTTAAAATGCGCACTTGATTTATACCATGAGCCGGCATTCGCGTTTTTCTCCCAAATATATGGCGTCGTCGCCGAAACGGCTCAAATAAAACCGAATAAAATTATTCATGTAATAATCGTACACCGTGGAAATTGGATTGCACAAATTACTATATTTGTACGACTCGCGAAAGCCCGGAGCTAATGAAAAAAAAGTTATTCCGCCGGTCGTAAAAAATTCAATAATTTAATGAAATAGATACGCTTTAATCACGGAAGAGCGGGATACACGCCAACACTTTTACAAAGCCGCGCGCAAAGTTGGTATAATTTTTAGCGGCGCTCAAATTAAATCACATCACCATTCGTAATATAAATTTTCATTCCGCTCTCGCAATCAACAGTTTCGGTCGACCGAAAGCTATCCCCGAACAAAAATGACCTCGCGACCCGAAAATTATCGTTAAAATGGTGCGAAAATCGATCGACCCCGAATTTCGACTTTTTCGCGATTATAAACGTCGACCGTAAGAACGCTCCGGTACACGCGATATTAAAATATGTGATCTCTCGCGGAAAGTACTTTCACATTCCGCGAGGGTTCGCGCGCGATCGGGCAATCCGGGCGAACTTGGGAAATTGGCGCGAAGTTGTTTTCGATAACCGTTTCCCGGGAAAAGGCGTGAAAAGTGCTTTCCGGTTTAACGAAAGACAAGTTAAGTGTCGGCTCGTAAACTTTCGGCCGTCGGCGGGGCGTCCCGCGCAAACTGCCGCCCGATAAAAAGTTCGCCCGACGAGGGCCGCGGATACGCAAAATTCTATTATAACGTTCAATTTATCCGCTCACACGTAACCGTTTCAATTATCTGGACGCGTGGTACGTGCGTCATTAGCCAAGATTCAGGTCAAATGGTGAACAAAAAGCAAGGAACCTATACCAGTTGAAATCTCGTTTTTCTAAACACTAAACTGGAAAAATATTATAATAAATTTTTCCATATACTAATCACTACGTATCGTCTAGACATGTTTGCTTTGAAGGTATAGAAATGTATAAGAATAAGTATATGTTTTTTAATTATATAAATTTAGATGTCGCTGCAATGACATCACCTGATTACCCGATGACACTAATTTTTCTTATGCTAATATTATGTTATTCTTATAACTATTCGGTGAAAAATAGTTTGATGAAAAATAGTCCCAATCCAGATGGCGTGTCGAAAAACGTTTGACTCATCACAAAAGTTAATCAAACAGCGTATGAAATAAACGAAATAAAAGCAATAAAACGTCATTTCCATGCTTTTAATTTGATTAAACCCTTTTCCACGCAAACCAACGACAATTCACTAATCGAAACAGAATTACACTTTTATACCAAATTGTCGATAATCACCATGTTTTAACCACACGTATTTTACTCTCTACACATATTTCACATAAAATTTCGTTACTGCGACTTTGCTGACACATCACGTAAGTTTCCTAAACCGAGTTTCCAACGTAACGAAACGTGCCGTAAACAGTCTTTAATTGTAACGCTGCACCGGTCGCGCCGCAACTATCTTCCCTTTTTTCGTCAATCGGGCTTATTTATCGCGATTTCGGCGATAAACCGGGGGCTTAATTGATAGTAAAGCGCGCGCAGCGCGATCGCAATTAAGAGCTAGGTGGCGCGCGTCGGATGATTGAGACGCGGAAAAATGCGCGCCGGGTAATTCAAACTGGCGGGAAAAAAGGAGCGCGTTAAATAAACTGACGAGTCGTACGGTGATGCGGCCGAGTCGTGAGAAGCGTCGATATGCTCTGCGATGCAAATAAGAGCCTGCGGCAAATTAGGACTGTAACTTCCTTTATCGAGTGCTGTAAAATGTCGATCGGCGCTATCGCGAATGAAAATCGTGTACCGCGCTCGATCAATATTAACGCGCATAATTGCGCGACGCGCGCGGCCTCGTCGGCTGCGCGGTTTACGTTGTTAGTAAACGCGGACGCGAAATTCCGCGCGGCAATAAAGCACGGGCAGCCCGGATATGCGAATTTTATGCGCGTTTCACGGCCGTTCGTTAGGCGCGACACATTCGCGCGCCGCGATAATTGTGTCGAAATCGGGCAACGTTATTTAGTGTCGCGGGATACTGGTTTGCGGTGTGATTTTGGTGAGGAGGCGAGGGTTAAGGGTAAATCTTTGACCGATTTTTACAACGGTTTGAACTTGAGAGTTTTTTAAGAAATTTAGAAATCAAGAAGGGATATTTTAACATTATGTACCGAATGGAAATCTTTTGATTTTAAGTGTAAACTTCAGAGCTTCATGTATTTTTACAGATGAGAATAAGTTATTACTGTAAATTACAGATCAGTACAAAACTATTGAACTATGAAATAAGATATTCGATCCGTTCAAAGTTCAAGAATATCTTAATTTTTTGTATATGGATATTTTCTTGTGCATTTCTCTTCCTGCCCATTAACCAGAATAAAATTTTTTAATTATATATTGCTGGATCTTGAACGTAAATTTACTCATTTCTTAATAATTCAACATTTTGTTAAACTTTAAAGTTAATATAATGGAGACCTATAAAAGCACTTTTGGTAACATGTCCATCATTATAAAACTCGACAACTTTTTTACATAAAAGTAGATTTATGTAAAAAAATAGATTAAGAAAATTTAATTACATTTGTTAAAAGTAATTACTTCATACCGTTCTATCTACGTAGCATCGAATTATAAATCAAAAAGTAGATGGTGTACGATGTGGAGACCTAACTTTGACGAGACATAATTAACTTTTTATGGACAAAATTACATAATAAAAATTATTCAAATAAGCGTATAATGTATGCAGAATTTAATGGTTCAGCTCAAAAAAGGAGGCTGCTTTAATTTTAATATCAAGATTTAATATCGAAGGAGTGAAGACGTTTCTATTATATTTTAGATTTTTTTTCTATTGTTACGCGATCCGCGTTGCGTTGGAAGTTTTCAACATTCAAAAACGCGAGAACCACTTTTTTGTGTGAGTGTATATGTTTCAAAATTTCGTCGCACTCCTAACTGTAATACTTTCTTGATTGATGTCTCTTCTGACTTCTTTCTCTCCAAAGACACCCCGGCGTGGGGTTCCATATTTATACTGCTAATTAGATGGTGGGGGTGCATGCCCTAGGTGTCCGTTCCCATGTTAATTAACAAAGGAATAGCCTATTTGAGCTCAATAAAATTTGTAATCTAATCATATTTCTTCTCCTCTCACTAAACCAATGAGTGAAACAATATATTATTTTGAGTTTTTGAAAAACGTTTTAGAATGTTAATTCATATTTAACTTTCGGTCTGAACTCTTTTGGTTTGCATTTTATCAAAACAAAAATTTAATTCAATCGATTATGGTAAAAATATAGCATTACGGTTTCAGTGGTTAGAGATCACTCTCTTTAATCAGGCTCTTTTATTATTTCAAAAACAACTGCTCTCATTAAAATTCTAAATTGTGTTTGTTCAACTTGTCCATTGTTAATCTAAGTGAAGAATCCATTACTCGCGTAGCGAAGTTTTTTACTTAACTTTCTTGGAACGTATGAAAAATTATACCGACTCACCCACCGCAGAACATATACTCTACTCGCACCGTAATCCTTAATAACTCACCTGAAACAGAAAAGAAACGACATTAACATTAGACAAAAAGTAGAAACACTTCAATCGACTTACTTTCCCGCACGTTATACATTCGTAAGAACAATTCTTATCTCGCATTCTGCAGACCAAATTGTCTTTTTATCGACTCCTTTTGCTTCAAAAACAACATTGTAACCGTCAATAAGCACGATATGATCGATTGTTATTGTTTTCATCCAGTATCAAAATCGAAATATACCAAATAAATTGCACATCTCAAATTTACTATAACCTCAATAATTTTGTCCTAATGGTTTATTGTATCGTTATTTTTCGTTTACACTTCACTTGCAATGTTCAAATAAAACTCTAAAATTCACATAATCTGACCCAAAGATTCGCAGAGACTAAGTTCGCGCATTGTAAATTGGAACGCACTGCTCGCCACTGTTCTTTGTTAAAATGTGAATAAAACTGAATATTCTATCGAAAGCACAAACTGTATTAGCACTACATTGAAAAGTACACGAATATGTAAACATTAGGAAAGAACACAAACAGAATAAAACGTAAACGCAGATTGTTTTTGTTTTGCTCTGCGCCCAATGTTTATGTATTGTTTACCCTTACAATGGAATGGCAACACCATTTTCACTTCTGACCCGATACGTTATCTTTGCCAATGTTTATGAATCCAAATTTTTCAATTATTTAGGCAATTTGCCGGCGATTGAAAATACGTGAATGTCGCCGTTCGCAATACGGCCAATGATTTCGGAGTTCATTAAATTCGCACCACTATTAATATTAATCGCAAAAGAAAAGAGTACGCTCATTGCATGTTATATTAAATTATTTTTGGACACAGAATTCCGCGATCTTTATTACCGTTATCTTGCAGATTTGTTTTAATTATGCACCTGGAAATTAATTAAGAAGCGGACCCTTCATTTTAAATGAAATTCATGCGAATTTCATAAAAATCATTCGCCGGAGGTAATACATATTAATGCCGTTTTAAAGACTGCTCGACAATTATATTACAATTATTATCGAATCTCCATATTCTATTTAAAAATAATCCGTCCCCTTCATCCAATATTCGACATTTTAAAAAGTATTTATTTTCAATAAAACGGATTCATACTCGTACTGAATATTCTCTTCCAACAAAAAACCATAGCTCGTCAATGTGGAGTATTTTTAATTTACCACCCTTTTCATTTTTAAATGGAACCATTTTCCCTTAAATAGACTATTTTTACAGTCTGCTTCCAGACTGTCGATTTGTACCTTTTTATTTTCTACTTTTAATTTGTAAAACCTCGAGTCGAACTACTGTGACTGCACTTGTTTGCGTTGTAAATATAGTCGTCGAATCGACGACGTTTGATATTCCTTGTTGCTTTGACGAGTCGTTTATTATCTTCGGAAAAGGGGCACTCTAAAGAGTCCCCGGACGGACGTTTACCAGCTAATACGACTCCCCAGAAATATGGTCGATTGCGGCATAAACAAGTATTCAAATGTCGCGGCCCCTCGAGTCGTCGAAAAGTCGAAAGCGGGGACGCCGCGATTTCGCGCAGCTTCTTGTTTTACGTTTGCGCACGCGAATGCGAGCAAGCGGAGCATTGAAATTGGAGCGTTTCTTTGAGCGCAAACCCTTAAGAGTGCCCCACGATTGGCTGGACGTTCGGCACCCCTCGCGCGGTTCTATTTACCCGAAGGAAGCCCCGAAACAAATCAACTGGACGAGCCGAGGGGTCTCGACTTTGCTGCGCCCGAAAGAGTGCTCCACCAAATTACAAATGTAAATCACTAATACCCCGGTATTTTTCTTCGCCGATTTCATTATTTATGCAAATAGAGTCGCTCGAGAGCGCGTCGCGTATCGGCACAAAGCGCACTTGATGGGACGAAAGTAAATTGAACTTTGAACGGGCCAAGTTGGCTGCGACAAAGCAATTAGTTGTGTATTTGTTTACGGGAGAGGATGAGTGGGATGGGAACGGCAACGTGGCATGCAAAATGATGTATTGGGGAAAAAGTGTAGGAAAAGAGACTGTAGGAGACTGGTTCAGTGTTTTGAAATAATAATCTTTGTTTATATTGGAAAATAGGTCTACTAGAAAAAAGGCACCTCATTGGTGTTTCATTGAAACATCTTTGGTGTTCCTTCTGAACCGTTTTGTTTTGAAACACTTTTCGTGTCTACAGTATCAAAGTGTTTTGAAATCCATACATTTTTCACAGTCCACTTTTTTTGTAGTGTGCAGAGTGAAAAATGTCTGTCTGTATGACAGTCAGTAAGTAGTACTCACTGACTTTGACATATCTATATATATTTATTCAGTTTGTATATTGTTTTATGAAACATCCTTTATATATGCCGTAAGGTTATATTCACAGGTGTGTATACATTTTAAGATATACCACCTCTGACATTAAAAAAAATATATGAATTTCTCTCACATATCTGGGTTTAATTAGTCGAACCTATATTTGAAATTTTAGTATACATTTTCTCGATATAAGGATTTATCTTATTGTAAAACGTATGATTACTGACATTCAGTTAATCTCAAGATAATCGAATGTAAGGAACTGCTGACGTTGTAGAATCTACGACAGATTGATATATAGATCCGGAAGTTTGTGATTTCAATAGAAAATCTTTGGGCGAGTTTTTACAAACAAATCTTATATAAAACTTATGTAATAATAAGTACGCAATTTGAAAACATTACAGGATCCTAATGTTTTAAAATCAGATTTTTTTCAGCTCAAGGATAAGTAAGTGTCCTAAAAATCTCCTTTGTCATTACATTATGTAAACAAAAATAAATAAAAATACTTTTATACTTTTATTCCTACGTTGCATTTTTTAAAAATTATTTCCCTTTCATCCTTCTGATGATTAGACAAATTACAAAAGCATATTATGTATCTCCACCAAACTCACATAGAACATACTTCAACTAACTTCAAAACATTCCAAAGATTTTATCAGTGACCAACAAACTTCGCCCAGCGATTGTTGGTGGATGAAACTGAACTGTTGACTCGAACGGCATGTTATGCCGCACATGTGCTCTGCATCATCAATTCCACCGGGAGTCCATATCCCCCTCCCCGTTCCCCCCTCCGACACAATCGCGGAAGCAATTATGCAGAACGCTTGCGGAAAACGGCGATAAATAATCGACGGACCGAAAAGAAAGGATAATCAATTATTAACCTATAATAAATGGCGCCCGTTTCTAGGCGACTCAATCACACTCTTCTAGTAAGCATAATATATTTACATTATCGCACACCTTCGATCGGCAAAAAGCACGCAACGTAGCCTCCTTTACTTTTTACCATTGCCACTGATTGGCTTACGTGGCACATTAGATTATTCATAAGTCATTTGCGACGATGCTTTCTATGATAAATACGCACACGCAGGACCACCAGTTCAGTTAATTATGATGTACATACGTCGTTGTTCTGGCACCGTGTGTCTAATGGCTTTTATTTTATCGCTTTTTTAACAGTGTCTATATTTGATTGATCTATTCAGACGTGTCGAAATTGCATTGTTATTTGAAATTTAAAATAGTTCGGTAGTGGATGAAAAATGTGTGCGGAACACAATCATCCGGGTTGAACGGCTTTCAAAGCGAAAGTTCTTGACAACCAATTTTTTGTTAGTCACCATTTCACTGTTATTTTGTGCAGTAGTCGTAACATTTTTTTTCAACTAGTGATATAATATACTGAAGAAAGCTTTTTTCCTTTTCGAATGTTTGCCGTGTCTTTTTCGCGAGTTTTTTCGAATTGTAGTCGAACATATTATTTGCTTTCAATTCAACATATTTTTCATCTCTGTGTAACAAATTTGACTAGGCACAGATGTTCGTTACTTTAAAGAACTTTTTCTCTGTGATTTTCAATGTGTACATTGAAAATCAGACACTTTTTGTAGACATTTTTAAGACGCGTCATAAAATACGACGAAAAGCGTCTGAATTTAAGACACTTTTCATTAATTAAAACGCCTGGTCCTGGACATTTCGTACAATTTATTTGATGTACATTTTATTTGATGTGAGCAACTTTAACTAAACGATCCTGTCAGAATTAGTTTTCTAGTAAATCAAATAAGCATTCTCTTCAAAATTCAAATCAGATTCTCTGAATCACAAAGACTATCGATTATGTATCTATCGCAAATTTCGTTCTGTTTTCCATGCAGATATTTTCAAGATATTCTCTGGTCTAACAGTGCAATTCACTCAGCCGTCTAAACCGAACTAATTTCCAAACGTTCGATAGACTTTTACGTCCCGTCTGGAAACAATGTGGAAATTGGCTTATATCGTTATTCATCCGTTGGCACATTTACCTTAATAACCGTCGCTCGTGTAGAGTCGAGCGACTCCCTGCCGGATCGACCCTCCGCGACGAAGTCGTGCGATCGCATCATGCGATACGCGACGTTAGGTTAGGTCGCTGCGCATCTTTTTCTCGCGGCGAGCGTCACGCGAGACGACGCTCTGGGTTACACGGTCGTGCGGCTACTTGCGATCCTTTTTGTTCGCGATTCCCTCGCCCGAGCAACGTTATTAAGAGCCCGAGCCAGGTTATTACGTGACCGTACCGTCAAGCTTTGTACGTATTTTTGTAATTGACGCGGTTAAACGATTATTTTGTGTGATTTAAGACGCAATAAAAGTCCGACAGAATTGCGTCAAAGTGGGTGCGGGGAGTTCCCAGCGTCGTGACAGCGAACCTTTTCCGCCGGAAAATTCGAACCCGCCGAAATGTCAGGACCCTGAACCCGAGGCAGAGGTCATTGACTCTGAATTCCTCCTGATCTGGCAGTAACGATTTGCAGCGTTTTCATAAATTCGATCTGAAGTTGAATTAATGATGGAACGATGCAAAAAAATGTCCGAGGATCGATAGCGTTTCGAGATATTATTTCAGGATTTCGGATATATGTTTTTACTTCAGTTGTTAATTTTTAAACATTTCGTTCATTCAGAGTTATAATTGTGGAATAAACTTGTTGGTCTCGTTTTTTCGACGGTCATTATGATTGTTTCCGCTGAAAAAGTTACAAAATCGAGCGACGAAAAAATAACGGAAGGCGTCGCGTGATTTATTCGAATAAAACTGGCCGTCATTAACGAGGCATCACGATTTTGCAGTCGCAGATGGTACCATAATTATTAACAAGCCAAACCCTAAATGACGTCACGTGCCACTGACGTTTCATTATATTCGCGGATCATTTTACGACGCGTCGCTGCAACGAATGCACCGTGTGATAACGATTCTTTAAGCGACACCGCGAATAAATGATAAACCGAAAATGCATAAACCGTTTGTGGCGCTGAGTGCATGCCGGAGAAAGTGCAAAGTGGCGCTTGATATTTAACGACGCAATGCACCCCTCGTTCTTCTTCATGCCGTTTCTTATATTTTTCGCGAACAAAAGTCTTTCGAGACGGCGATCTCCTCTTCGCGAAAGTCGGTCCTCTAATTTTGTCTCACAGGGCATATGTGTGTATCATATATATGTACATCATCGCAAAAGTATCCGATAAAGTTGCCGCGCAGTCACGAGCGATGTTAAGTTATCAATTTCGAATCTGTATTATAAGTAATGGTAAACCAGTAGTGCATGAATATTTGATTTCCCAACTTATACATATACATTCAACATTGATCCTGTGTAACATCGGTGTCTTACACGAAAAGTACGATGCAGCCGCTCGTATTGTAATAAAATGTATAGCTTTACATTTATGGCCGATAACTCACCGGCGTCGTAATTCATAAATTCATATTATTCATAATGCGCCAATAAAACGCGCACTCATTGCGCGCTGTTTTTCACACTTCGCAGGGACTTAAACATTATGGGTTTCTTCTTCGCTGGCCACTTCAGAGGTCGAACCAAGTGCAATTGGATAGTCATTTTTATGCACGCGACCCGGACGAAAAATAAATGTATGTGCGACATTCCCGGCCCCGTTTCGCTACGGAAAAATGTTTACGAATGGCACTTTTATTATTCAAACGCGTACGTTTCATTTTCTTCGAGTCGCGAACGCTTTAACAACGTTACCTTAACCCTCTGTGGGACACATACTTTTTAGTAACCTTGTTACGTAACGAAATTTCAACTCCGCTCTCTCTCTCTGTTGCAGCCACCCTTTCTCTTTATTATTAGCGCTTAGTTATCATCGTACTTTAGTTAAATTAGATAGAATCTAATTAATTCCCACCTCGCGCTGACATTTCGACGTTCAATATACCCATAATCTACCCAATTTCCATGCGTAATCCACCTGACTCTTCCCAATTGAAAATCGTAATTTGTCATATAAATTATGGCGGGCCCTTTTGCGGTAATTACCCGCACGTTTTTATGGCCATTTTATCGGCTAACATTCTTGAACAAACGAATTCGACGTGGTATTCCAACGCGCAACTCACTCGACTTTCCATTCGTTACTCTTTTTTATTTCAATTTCCCCCCCTCACCGGTGCGCACCGAAAAATAAATTCCCCTTGTCATCTTGCGCGAGGAATGTTCCTTTTTAGGCATGGTTTTCAGCCGCACGTCGATTTCATTCTTCAAATATCGTCATGCGATCGACTCCGGCCACTTTGCTTACGTCACTTTCTTTCTGCAACTTTCTTCGGCGTATGATTATGATAGAGTTAGAAGTATGTTCCGCTGGATTTAGCCGTGGCTTTTTGCGCGCAATCTCGCGTGAAAAATACCTGTTGGCAAAACGCACGTTCGGGTTTTCTTTCCCCTCTGAAAAGTGCTCAAATTGCGTTATCAGCGAAGGTTTTATCGACGCGAGATGACGAGGTTCAACCGACATGTTAAGGTTGTGCAATCACAATAAATGTGATTTAGGTGTTTTTGAACATACAGACTGTATTTTCTAACAAGTTATACAGTCTTTTTAAACCAAACAAGGCTGCATAACTTCTTTAGATTAATGTAGAAAATATTTGTATGACTACGTGAAGAAAAATTATAGTTAAAATATTCACATTTAGTTAAATTTATCAATAAAATACAATCGTTTTTTAATTTATTTAATTTATGAATGACATTATAATAATTCCACATAATAATTATTATAGACATATCCTGTAATGAGATTTCTGATCTCTAAAAATTCTCTTCTCCCTGATTATACCAGCTTAACAGCTCGAGGTTTATAATGTCATTTTAAAATCAATTAACGCCATTAAATCACGATTCAGACTATTTTACACAGCGATCGAAGTGATTTTTCAAATCGTTACCGCAATGACGAAATTATGCAATTGCGATTCACCGCAATTAGTTTATCTGAAAAACCATTCGCGTTACAGTACTTGTGAATTATTCCGTTAAAGTGCAGCGCTGCTCAGAATCTGTAATTAAGTTATTGCTCACTCCGGGAAATATGTTATTGCATCGGATTTTCAACAGTGCGCGTACGGTGTGAACTTCGCCGAGTTTCGCCGAATGCTCGCCGAGTCGAATGTCTGGCAGTTGATTTCAGGGGTATAATCATGGTGTATCACTAATTTGTTTATGCAAAATATACGTATAATGTCGACTCATTGCGACGTTATGGCAAAGCTCGTGAATAATGAAACGAATTCATCAAACGCTGTAAACATTATCATTTGCAATACAGACGAAATATCTGCCAAGTGAAATCGCCAAGCTCACCGGAAATGAGTTGCGAGGTTTCCGATACAAAATTTTGTTAGCTTAGTTTTCTCAACTTTCTACATCTTTCGAGCTATTTCGATAATGCTCTTTCTTTATTTCCGCTAGAACCAGCGTTTTATTATTTAGTTACAATTATACATTACATAACCTCAAACTCTATATCCAAAAGTCTCAGATTACATTGGAACGCATTTTGTGTTACTTAAATTACTAAATAGCAAAGCATAAAAAAGAATAAATTGCTCTCTCCAACCAGAGCCGCGTTACTGCGACAAAAAAATGCCAAAAACTCGTACGAATTTCATCAAAATCATTTTTATCGCAGGTCGCGTGAAATAGAAAGCCGCCGCTAAATACTTGCACAAACACAATTAATACCATTTACATAACGGCAAATACGATCGATCAAAAGAACTGTCCGGACTTCGCGGCGAACAATCTAATTTATATTACTTCATTAATCCGTTCTTGCCGGCGCGACACGTGACGCCGCGATCGTGCAACCGCCGAACGAGCCGTATTTACATTTAATATCCCGCGATTTCTCCTCAAGAAGAAACACGCCGATATCATTTTCCATTTGTCCGTTTTCCGTGCAAGAATGTCGACTCGGGATTGCACAATGGCGCAACCGCTTCATAAAGGAGTCGAGCGCGTAATTGACATTTGCATGGCAATAATCTCGCGCCGTTAAATCTAAATCGAACGAGCGTAATGGCTGCGTGTGCCGACGCAAAAAGGCGCCCGCGTGCCACCAATGCAGTTATAAAAATATTTAACTTGTGCCAAAAGAGTCATAGTTTTACGACTTATCGACTAAACGTAATCGTTCTCCAATCCTTTTTTTAATTGTGCAATTCCTAAATATGTCTATAAAACGACTATTTTATAGACCAATAACGATACTGCTGGTCGTAGTAAGATTTATTAGGAAAAAATGTAAGTATTGTATTATTGAAATTAATGAACTTGCAATTGCACTGTAAAAATTCCTGAGACTGTAATTCAATGATTTTGTATAATTGGGAAAATTTATAAATAAAATTAAAAAATTAAAATTAAAATAAAAAAATAAAAAAATTATTTAATATTCTAGGAATAGTTTAACAATATTATTTGTCCAAATATTATCCTATGAACATTCAATACTCTAAAAACAATCCTCTCATAATTAGAAGATTATTCTTATAATTAGAGGATTATTCTTCTTATAAATGGAATATTCTTATTATGAGCGGAATCTTCTTAACGTAAAAGGATTTTCTAACAATTGTTGTCAGTATAGCAATATTAAATAATATTCTTCGTTGATAGGGATGATTCATCTTCCTCGAGTGACTGAATCCGTACCTTATTCAGTGCAAGTTTGACTCCGCGCCTTATTCCTCCCAGGTATCGAAACTATTCGAATCGCGAGCACCATCCGCTTTTTCTTCTCCCTCCCCAGCCAGTCTTTCCGAGATCGACGTCGCCCATTGAAATGTTTGTCGCGACGATCGCAAACATTTACGTAATCGCGGCTCCTTGGGTGTCATTTTTCCGTTTCGCGAAAGTCTCTTTTTTTCACACCGCCCATTCAATTCTCCTTTTTGCCGGCGCGATCGCGCGTGCACGTCACGTTTTCATAACACAGCCGCCACACATCGACCCCGTTGGCCGCGAGCATGCGAAGAAACGCGAAATGATTTACGAGCGCGGCATTTTTAGTCGCTTATCTACTCAAAGGTTTGGGCGCGATGACGAATCGTCCGCCGCCGCTTTTTAACCACTTAAGGCCCGGCTCGCGGTGCAGCGCGCAGACACCGCAGTTAATCCCGGCAACGAGAGCAGAATGGCAAGTACTAATAGCGGAATCTCGGGGAACAATGGCCATCGCCGTCAATGCAATGGATGACTCGCGCTCACGGCCCGAGACGCGAAATTCGTGCGCGACTTGCGCTCAGTCACCCGGCCGGATCCGCTATTCAGGCCGACGGGCCTTTTTATTGAAGGTAATTATATCGACGGGTTTACATGACGGTAACGTGAAAGCGCGCAATCATTGATAAAGGGTACTTTTTATTATAGCCCAAAAATGCATAATTGCTTCCAAAAAGATTTAATTATGGCAAACAAATAGATTTATTTGGGAAAGTTATTGACTGGTAAAGAAATTCCTTACTTGAGTTAACTAAGTACTTATTCATTTAAGGTATCTCGTCAGTAAATGTCTGTATCATTAGGGTGCAATGTTTTATAATAGAAATGCATGAATTTATTTGAATAAACGTACAGTTTTAATTGGTTGGTGAATGGAAAACATTGAAATTTTGAATTGCCCCGTAAAAATTGCACTTTTACGGGGCCCAGACACGTGACTTGCGAATGCGCGCGCAGCCCCTTCGTGTGGAGAGCCGGAATTCTTGGCTTGACAACGTGAATTCTTGGAAATCATCCAGGAATCATATATTTCAATCGCGTATATCTTAAAAACTGTATGGAGGAATCCCTTCAATTTTCATGTACACATTCTTTGTGAGTGTCATTTTCATATATTAGTTTTTTGTAAAAATCGTGTCCTAATTTTCGCCATAACTAAAGAAATTGTCACAGTTTTTAAGGTGAGCCTATGCTTCCCTTGTTAAACTTCGAAACTTTGGAATTTAATATCTCGAATTTAGCGCAAATGCAAAAACATTCTAAGGATAAATATATTTGTGAATCTACTGAATCATTATTTTTTATAATATTTAGAAAATATTTGAGTCCAATGAAACAAATATTCACTAAATATTAACAAATTTCAGGATTGAAACATTTTGAAACATGTGACATTAAATATTGTCACATGTTTAAAATTATGTAGTAAATATGTAGATAATATTCTGAGATTTTAGGGTTAAGGTGTTCAATTTCGGGATATACGTGTGCTAATCTTTATGGCTCATGAATCAATTTTTTATACTTTTGAAGTTGCGTGTGCACAAAATATGTCTGACTCGTCGAAAGAATGTTTTCTGCTGTTAACTTCGATGTCGTTGATTCCAGAGTGATTTCGATTCTCATTCTTTTAATTTTCAATTAGAAATTAGCAATTGAGGTTATCCTGATCCCAATCAACTGAAAATTGGACTGTATACAATCTTAAAACTGTTGAAATATTAGAAACATTTTTAACAATATACTGAATAGGTATTAGATGATATGAAAGTGAATGGAAGGAGGTTAGAGTGAAATCGAATTGAGAATATGAAGATTTGATTGAGGTTATGTCATCAAATTTTAGTCTTACGAAACAGATATTGGTTATTGAACTTGCGGTTTGCAGATAATTAGGTTCTGTTCTGGGATGTCAGATAAAATTGTATGGATATATGTGATGTAGAATTAATTACATCATGGTTAGAATATAATATTCAAATTCTGTAATTTATCATCTATTTAGCACAAATTGTGACAGGACTGTGGAGTAAATAATAATAAATGAACCTTAAAATGTAGATCTGTTACGTACATACGTCAACTGCAGATATTTTGAATTCCAATTCCAATCGTTGTTGGAGAATAAGATATGTATGAAAACGTGATGTAATATGCATTAACGCTTGCATTAAAGATCCCAAAAACGAGGAACGCTAACGAAGCACAGTCGTTAAAATCTAAAACAAATTTCAACGTCGGAAGAACATTGTACCAAAATTTTCTGTTGATAAAGTATTTAAGCTCTTTTGTAAAATGTATTGAAACTTCCAACAAAATATTTTGAAACTTTAATCGATTCTTTCGTAACAAAATGAAAGTCGTTCTAAAACAAAGTAAATAGTTTCGAAACCACTCAAATTCTCGCCAATATTCCAAACTTCAATTATCAATTATAAATAAACAACTCCAAAAATCGTTTCCGTCAATTAAAAATTACTCCAACTTTATGATTTCTGAAAATTGCTAACTTCAGTAACTTACTCGGAAATTCGCTTGCATTTCTTTAACAAGCTGTTTAATGCTTTGCCCCAGACTGGTAAACTTCGATAAAGTGTTCTGTTGCATATGCACAAAACGCTGCATTTCGTCGCTGCATTAAAGCTAGCGAAATGTAGCACTTTTCCGGCCGAGAGCAGTAAAGAAATTGGTGCAAACGGAGTGCGCAAACTTGATAAGCGGGAGGAAATGTACATGTTCCGTTCACTCGGACGTACGTGCGAGGATAATATTTGCGTGCATGTATGCATGCATAACAAGCGCGAAGTGTAACTTTTCCGCTGTTATAATAACATTATGAAAAAGGATAACAATGAGCTCCGAGTTCGCAACAACGTTTAGTCGCAACAATCTGGGCATTTATACGTAAAAATAACCCCATCGATATCGCCTCATTGCGACCGCCTGAAACATAATTTATCGCACATGAATATATTTATTTTCGCCACTAACGTAGTTACTAATTCACAAAAAAGTTACGTTTACGTATTAAACGACTTTCGCGAACCGATATTCGAGGTGAAATAACATTTTTGCATTGTGACACTTTGACGTAAAGCGTTCGCCTTAAAATACGTCGAACTGTTTAAAAATTGACATCGGTCCCGCTGAAACCGTAATGTTCTCTAAAATAAAATTAAATTTCAATAACGGCGCGCGACGCGACGCGAAAGTCGCGTCAGAAAAAGCCGTCTTAATTCGACGTGAGCGCAAAAATTCAATCGCCGCAAGTTCTTGCGACGATTCGGCCGAGCGGGCGATCGATAAATTCCGCGGATTTTGCATAGTCTACAAAAAAAAGATCTATAGGTAAATCGGGATATATATTTTTTTGGCAATTGGAATAGCACACTCATTCTATTCATGAATCTAAATATGAGAGGGTCGCTTATTTGATCAAATTGCGTCGAAAATATTTCTTGGTATATTTTTTTCATTTATTAAGTCAAACACATTTTTAGGGTGTGGCGGGAAGAGAATACCTTAAACGTTACATTATTTTATATGACACTGAAGAGGAGGCTTGACATTTTTTCAGACTTAAAGATTTATTCACTTTCTTTAATTTTTTTTTATTGTCTCCAAACAAGTATTGATGATTTCTACTAGGCCAAAACTGTTGTCTGATATGAAAACGACAAGTATTATTAGGAAAATAACATATACGTAAAAAATGTCTATGTCAGGTATACAGTTTACCTATACCAATACCAGCCATACAGTTTATCTAAAAGAGGTAAACCTTCGCTGGTACCAGTTTTCAATATTTTCCCCGTGTCTCTAGGCGCGCTTTTGATCGAACCGAAAACTCGAGCACGCGGCATCGATTTTGCCCGGGACGCGGGCGGAAAAATTACAGCAAAGACCACCGGGCAGACAATTCAGTTTCATTCGGATAAGTGTTATTTTTATTTGCCTTGATATCAGTTCGCTTTTAATTGCGTTTGAAGCAACATCTGGACGCGAACAGTGCGTTTGTTTTTCTTAGCAAATTTAATAAAGATACAGACACTTGGTGCGTTCGAGTCCCATTCCCGCCATGTATAAGCATGCAATTTTAATAAAGCTTTTAAAGCTCTCTTTCGTTCGGCTAATCGTCGAATGTTCCAATTATCAGCCAACGTTTGAATTGATAAAGGGTCTTTGATTGCCGATAAATAAAGACTCAGATGTTTGTTTGAAAATCGTCGTTGCTCTCGTTCGCTTTCCTATATTTTATTCCGCTGCTAATTAATTGCTTTTTTCTCGTCTCTCCTCTTTCTTTGCTTTTTGCGATTTTCATATCAGTTTTGCTGAAAGAATGTAATTTTCGGACGCACTTGTCGAACTAAACGTATCAGTCTTTGGATGAGCGCTCTTGTAACATTGAAATCCGATGCTTTTGTACCGTCCGTCGGTAAATATTTTGTTAAGTGTCTGGCGGGAGCTTTTGTCCGAAATTACTGTTATCAATTAAAACAGAGACACACAGAGTCGAGCGTAATGGCGACTTGATTAAACGAATTTCAATGGCGCAGAGGAAAGTGATCAACCGCGGAAAGAATCGTGGTAAAAGCAATGTTAATCGTGCCAGCATTGTGATTTAGACGGCCACATTAGAGTCAGCTATTGCCACATGATTCATTCTTTTCAGCGAAGAAATCACCGCAACACCTATCATAAAACAAACGGCTTACCCTAACCTGCCTAATAAATCAACGCGAACGACCGTCTGTATAAACATATCCTAATTGGCCCGTACAAGGCTGCCGAGATATTAATCTTAACCACCTGGATCATATGATCGAAAAATGGCAAAAATTCGCATTCATGCAGAGTCATTGAAGTGCAATAGCTTGTCATATCTGTTTAGAAAATAGAGACAATTCTTCGAGAACAAAATGAATTTAAATAACAAATTAATAATTGAAAATTGAATAATACAAAATAAAAATAATAAGTATATTTCTAATATCACAAATAAAATAAAATAATATAAAATAAATGCTGAAATTGTTCTGTTTCTTCTGTTCATATTTTTCGACTTAATGCAATAATATAATATTCATCCGGACTTTAATAAATTATTGATAATTGATAATAAAATAAAATATTGAAATAAGATAGTAATATATTTTAAAAACGCATGATTTATTAGTATCTAATTTAAACTACACAAGTTTCTACATCTACCTTATTTTCATTTTATAGAGGCGGTCAAACAAAGTCTTGGAAAAATATGTGTTTACGAAAAAAAAGTCATCTCGGTTTGAAAAATGTCTTTCTAAAGGTTCCATCGGTGTTCGCGCAAAACATCGCATCGTTTACGGAATATTTTGAAAAGAATGTTGACAAAACTGCAGAGCGGCTTTGAAATTGGATTTCGCAAGATTCTATACAAAGTCCCCGGTCGCTTTAATGTTTATTCAGCAACAAATTAAATTCAATTATGATGCATTAGAGTGGAATGAAAAAGCGGTCTTTAACTGCCTCGCTTCCACTCCGTAATAATCCCCGGAAAAGTACAATGCGCAAACAAGCAGGACGACAAGAAAGTTTGCTTGACAGAAAAAAAGATCTATAGCCGCTCAATCGGCAGACGCGAACAAACTCATCAAAATCTAAAAAGAACTGCCGACTTGAATAAGCGAGCAGACAATTCCGACTGTCTGATTCCCGTCGCGCGACTTCCGAAATCGGCCGCGAAACGCGACTTTCCTGGTATAATGCCCCGGGTCGCACAAAAATACGTAATTGACTTCGGAACCGTCCGCTTTCTCGTTACTACACGAGCCCCGCATTTGGCTCTAAACAGAAACTGCGACTTCGCCGCCCTCTTCAACCTGTTCCCCTCCATCTTGCTTTTTTCTCTCCGGCCGCGCTCATTTTTTCGCCTCCTACGGCACTTCGAGGTAAAACACGACGCGAATAGCAACGGTGAATTATTCGCCATAAAACAGTCATCGCGAAAAATGTCGCAGCGAAATACACTGTCACCAATCGTCGACGGAATTATTTACTGGTCATCGTACGTTTGTCGGCGAAAAAGTGTTTAATTTACTACGATGCGAAAATACTTCAGCGCGAGGTAACTGTGATTTTGAGAAATATGAGAATAGGCTTTTGGAGTTAAGAAATGGTGCAGATTTATTTTTGAGAAATGGCAGAGTTGTTATTTACACTGTTAAAAATCTCAGGAGTGAAGCTTTTAGAAGTGAATTTGCAATATTTTGTCTGTCTTGAAAAATCTTGTCGTTTTTAGAGTGAATAGGTTAGAATTCTTTTTATTAAAAATAAGGTTGGTTTTATCTTCATATGTAAAGAAAAATCATCGTAAGTTTTTTTATTTATCATGTGTAATGATTTATTACAAATGAAAATGAAGAACCAAGATATTTCAATTATTAGAAAAATCAAGGAATTTCACACTTTCTTCAGTATGAATATCTTTGGTGTGGAGTTTTCTGGACACCAATATAGAGTGAAAATTTCACATTTCAACATTTTTTATTACCTAATCCTAACAGCGTAGTGGTTTCAATAATAATGAAAAAAATTCTAAAAAGTTAAATCGATAGACGACTGATATACTCATAAGGAATTTTAAAACTTGTTTAACATTGTTATGAGTTTGAAAAAATCTAGTATATGCAATGCACGCAGAGTTTGATAAAATAAATAAAATAAATATTGCAAAGAAAATGTATGTTATTTGAATTATTTGCAAAAAATAGTGAAAATTTGGCAATTTAAAAAATATTTTTCCAGCCGATGTAAAATGTCTAACACTTTTGGAGCGGCATTACTATATTATATTTGGAATCTATTTTAAATTTATTTTATCTTTATTATAAAATTATTTATATTTAATTTATATTTATTTTATATTTATTTATTTAAATTTTATTTCTATCCATTTTGTGTCACATTTTTATTTTATTTTTTTACAAAATGTATGTGCAATTTATATTTAATTTATCTTTATCAACAGTTTTACCAACTTTTGCGCGTTATTTATGAAATGAAACGAAATAAAACAATATTAAACGAAATTATAAAACATAAAATAAAGACAAATAAAATGTCATACCTGCACAAAAAATGACCTTTTTCGTGCCTCCATACCGGGCGCAAAGTGGTTCTTTTCCGCCCTTGGGCGGAAAATGATCGGGCGGAAAATTGAGCGGGCGGAAAAAGGCCCTAGGGCGCAAAATTGCATTTTGCGCCCGCG
>JABFPB010001218.1:0-26994 GCA_022817645.1 Ceratoteleas bidentatus | reverse complement strand
TTTCACTATCATTAGCGAACGCAAGAAATAATTTATGTTTTGAACATGACTGTCACGATAGTCCCACCTTAAATGAAAAGGATTCCTTTTCTTTTGTGCCAAAATGCTTTATTTTGGCCCAAAAGGATATTTTTAACAGTGTACGTATATTTGTACGTATGTCAAATTGATGTTCTATTTGGTTTCTGATTTGTGTGTTCCTTCGCAGGGCACGGTGGACTCGATTATGAAGGCGAATGAGGCCACGCAGGGTCGGCTGAGCGAGAAAACGTGTCTGAAGATCGGCGACAAGCCGGACAAGATGAAGTCCGCGCAGGATGCCGCGCTTTTCGGCAAGTACAAGGCCGACAACATCAAGTACTACGGCGAGCTCAAGGGGTACGATTTCAAGTCGTACGGCAACATCGACCAACACAAGCCGGTGTCGGCGCACGAGAAGTCGCACCAGCAGGGTCAGGACAAGGGTCAGGCCAAGGCGGCGCAGAGTTTCGCGCCCAAGGGCGCCCAAGATAAAGCCGCCTTCGGCGACAAGCACGCCGATCACTACTACCACAGGCTGCCGCATGGCAAGCCGCCGATCCCGCCCTACTCGGGATACCAGGAGACCAAGTACTCGTACAGCGTCAACGGCACGCCGGGAAGCGCGGCGCAGGTCAACGCGGCCGCCGTCTTCTTTGCAAGGTTCGTCACATTTTTATTCAAAACAATATCTTTTATTCATAACAATATTTTTTCGCATGAACACAAATATTGTAACGTTTCGACGTTTAGGACCCTGACTAATTCATTAAACGATTATAATTTAAGGAAATATTTAAATTTTGACTATTATTTATTAATCAATTATTTATTAATTAAGCAGAATAAGCAGGAAGATCGAGAGAGACGTTAGTTGTCGACGCCAAGATTAAGAAGAAGAATAAATAGAGTTAGCAGGAAGATCGAGACAGTTAGTTGTCGACGGCAAGATTAAGAAGAAGAATAACTAGAATAAGCAGGAAGATCAAGACAGACGTTAGTTGTCGACGCCAAGATTAAGCAGAATCAAATTTACTGTTTAGAAATAAATTCTTTGTTCCCGAAGACTGTAAAAGAAATACAGTTAAATTAAGGAACATCAATTTTTATCAACACATCTGTGGAGGTTAAATTCACCAACACATTCGAATAAGAGGTTAAATTCACCAGCTACCTGATTGTCCGGTTAAAGTCACCAGCGCTTTGCCACACTCGGTTAAATTCACCAAGGAGGCGGGAAATTAAAACAATATCTCGAACGGAAAAATATATTGTAATATTTCGACGTTTACGACCCTGGCTAATTCATCGAACGCTAACAATTTAACGAAATATTTAATTTTTAACTATTATTTATTAATCGAGGCAGAGGTCAGCTGTCGACGCCAAGATTAAGTAGAATAATAACCAGAGTAAGCAGAAAAATCAAGACAGACGTTAGTTGTCGACGCAAAGATTAAGCAGAATCTAATTTACTGTTTAAATAAATTCTTTGTAAGTTCCCGAAGATTGAAAAAGAAATACGTTACATTAAGCGAAATCAATTGTTATCGACACAGGTGTCGGATGAATTCACCAACACATTCGAATAACCAGTTAAATTTACCAGTTAAATTTACCCGATTCTCCAGTTGAATTCACCAGAGCTTTGCCACACCCGGTTAAATTCACCAAGTAGATGGAAAATCGAAACAAGTCGCTTTCTAGGGCGAAAACAAAATTGTCTTTTTAGGCAATAACAAAAGCTTTTTTGTTGTTGCTTTGGCAGCTCACTGCAATGCCAGTTAGATTCACCAGCTATTTCCACCGCAGTGTTGGTACGAGAAGGTATCTCGAGACAACTCTGAGTCTCACGTTTAAAAAAATTGTAAATGCGGTACTTTAATAGGTTTTTCCAATTAACAGCTAATAGCGCCACCTATTGTCATTTTCCGCAACTATTGTTGCTCTTCTCGAAAAAGCGTATCAAAAAGATTAACTAAACGAAAAACTACACTCTTAAAAAATATCAAAACGTATCATACTGTCACAACAAGATACATACTGTCACAGACAGATTCGTGCTGTGAGAGAATGAAATCTGGTCGTGAAAAACAGCATCATGCTCCGACAGAATGAATCTTTCTGTGACAGTATGAAATTTCTAAGAGTGTAATTTCCAATCAATTGGAAATAATTTTCTGAAGTCAAAAATACCGGGTTTCAACAGAAAAAATGTAAAATGAATAATCTAGTGTTTTAATGAAATAGTAGCTGCTTCCACCATCTTGAGTCAAAGATGGCGTCACCCATTGTTGACATGGCGTCACGTGCCGCTCCGCGCATTTTTCCGCGGTTTTCGACTCGATCACGAAAATGGTTTGTTTGGGCCGTTTCTCAGAATAGAGTCCACTTCTTGTCACATCAGATTTTCAGCATTTTGAATAAATAATTGACAGTGCCAAATACATGTCAAAAATTTTTTGTCGATCAGTACAAAAAAAATCCAGTTACTAGAGGGGTAAGAGTAACATATGAATTTTAATGTAAGACGAAAGTATTAACTGCATACCTGAAGCGTTCATATCAAAACCCATGAGTTAAGTTATTAATTTACTTGTAACTTTTTCTCGTACCTATATAAGATGAATACATTCTAATAGGGAATTTATCATTCGTTATTCATCCTAATTTCGCAGCTGCTTAGTTTCATTGCCAATTGAAATTGAGATTAGGGCAAACGCTTTGGAAACGTAGGCCAACAACGAATGTAAACATTCACCAGTCCAATTAAGGTTGCTGAAATCTCAGTATTTCATCGATAGCATTATCAGTTTTTTACATCGACGAGGTGGCAAAAACTATAGAAACTAGCGATGTTTAGGAAACTCTGAGTTGCAAATACAAATAACATTCATAAGTCATTCGTGAGCGAATCCTCTGTAAATACATTCAATTCATTTGGGCTTGGATAGAACCCCTTATGTGTCTGCCGGCTTCTCTCTGATTTTGGCGAAATAACGTTGAAATAGACCGATTTACAGACGATAAGTCCTTTCATGTTGCGAGGGCAGGTTTGAATTTGATGTTTGTTGTAAAAAGGCGATTCGAAACGGGAAAGTATAAAAACGATACACGACATTTAGAATGGTAAAGAAAGTGTGGTTAGGGCAGCTTCGATTTCCCGATACCACAATGGGACATTCAAAACTGGTTCAAAGTTTGTAATTTTTGTACTCTGAATTTGTGATAGAATAAAGAAGTATCTATAAAATACGATTATATATTAAGATAAATTTAAATAAAAGTTATAAAATTACTTTAAAAAAGTAGAATAAGTTTGGTTTTTACAACATTCCTTACTTCGACGAACTAAGGAATATAGAAATGCCGAATAAAAATTTTTTATTCGACGTTTATTCAATAAACGAATTTTTTATGAGTTTTAAAGTTTTGCATTATAATTTTGAATTATAGTTTGGAATTAGAAATTGAATTACAATTTTGAATGATAGTTTTGAATTATATTGTTAAACCACTATATTTTCATTGAAAATTGATTCAACACATTTTCTCACTCTGGGAGAATGTTATGATCTAGGAAAGACTTCTTGGCTCCTCGATACTCTCTGGCAAGAAATTATATTTGTTCATCGAATGTTGTTTGTGCAGTCAATGGATGAAAATAAGTAACGCTAAACTGCATATGTCGACCATTTATTACATTCTGCATACGTTACCATGGAAACTGCGAAAATGGGGCGATGTAAGGTATAACAAAATTACAATTTTTACCGAGCAAACCGTTCTAACGGGACGTTGCGCTATAACTTTCCGTAGTTTTCACATTAATTTCAGTGTAAGCAGGCTTTGTTTATCGCACATATCATATTTACAAAGTCCTGCAACTAACACTTCGTTTTGTGCAATATTTTAAATTATTTTTAATCTCGAACTTCATTCAGGTCAGTCTCTTTAAACTGATTCAATAAATGGTTAATTAAGGTGAATTCAATGAATGTACAAATGCATAAATCGCAAAACTTCGACGAAAAAGTTAATACAGTCTAAATCCATTCCATCGATTTCGCATGACTAATTTATTTAATTGTGTTATTTAATTAAAAGTCGAATTTCGTACCTATTTCGCCATTTCACTTACAATAAAACAAACATGTCGATTTTAATGAGTAAATGTCCAATTAATGAAACTCACTTATTACCCACCGAGTTCATTTCGAGTATATGAATTATTTCATCGCTATGTTCATAAATTTACACACATGCTGGCATTAGTTGATGTCCCAGTCTCACCGGTAATTGAAACGTTTGATATCGATATTCTAGCTTTCAAATAGACTATTCCGTTGTGAAATGTCTTTTTAGCGATACATTAAAATTCAAATCTGATTCGTAACTGACATTATTCCTGTTGAAATTCCGTTTAAAATTGAAGATTCATTTTTTCCCTTCTTCCGATTAATCGAACATCACTCTGTAAAACGTTTCCTTTATTGCGACGCATTGTCTGATATTTTGCGCTAAAATTTCATCAAGCGTTGCACGAACGTTAATTATGTCATAAATATTAATTACGAACGATGAATTTTCCGAATAATATTCGATATCGAGTTTAATCTGACATTTTGCCTTAATTAATGTAAGGATTAAATGCATTTTTATAATGAAAATACATCGGAATGAAAGTTCGCGGTGGATCAAAAATTACCTTTCGTTTTACACAGATTAAACGTAACATTAAATACTTCCTTGCGTCGCGAAAAATCAATGTGTTTCTGAAATTATTAATTTCTTTATTTCCCATCAAAAGTGACCGTTAAAATGGTTCGATAACCTTTTTCCGAACGAAACTGTTCTGCAATTAGAAGCTTTCGTTTGATGTAAAATAATAGTTGAAATATTAACGACTTATCGAAAATGTGTAAACGGAATACATAAAGTGGAATTTCGTTAAAAATGCATAATCGAAAAATGCGTTGCAACGATTGAACATGCGAATTCAATATTCATCGGTCGCTCGAAAAAGAAGTTACTTTGTTCGAATAAAAAATTAGCGAACACATAATCCGTCGATTCTGCATGTAGAATGCACATGAAAAATTGAGCCACTTCGACGGAATGCGGAATAATTTGAACGATAAATTCGTTGAAAAAGCTGAAGAATAATGAGCAGGTTAACAAATAACAGTGTCAATAATTTCCGGGCAACTTCGAAAAACCGTCTTTCGTTTGAGGCAATTTAATTTAAGTACTTCTGGATTTGCAAACACGCGCCGAAACTGCAGTTTTTGAACGAAACTCTTCAAGGTACACAAAACGATGTACCTTCATATCGCCGGGCGAAAGTTTAAATTGGCGAAACGAACTGGAAAATTGTTTAATATGGAGCACTTAATTATCCCCGAAGCGGTGCATGCACGTTAAATAGACAACTCGACGGGACTTTTTTTGCGAATTACCGCAGGGACGCGGGCAAAAACAATCCGAAATTGTCGCGCGGCCCGAGAGCTAATTTCGCGAGTTTGGCGCTTCGTCGCGACCAGACAAAGTGACTCGGAAACGCAAAATGTCATTTTTAATTGTTCTTTTGAGTATTTGTAAGTAACATGGAGGATGTGTACATTTTTATTTTGTTTTGCATATAAACGATACGAAAAGGTAGAGACTGGGATATAGGACCTGGCAGGATCGCCATCTAACTTCATGATAGGAGGAGATCCTGGCAGGATCGTCATCTAATTTCATGATAGGAGGAGATCCTGGCAGGATCGCCATCTAACTTCATGATAGGAGGAGATCCTGGCAGGATCGTCATCTAATTTTATGATAGGAGGAGATCCGGTCAGGATCGTCATCTAATTTCATGATAGGAGAAGATCCTGGCAGGATCGTCATCTAATTTCATGGTAGGAGGAGATCCTGGCAGGATCGCCATCTAATTTCATGGTAGGAGGAGATCCTGGCAAGATCGTCATCTAAGTGACGATCCTGCCAGGATCTCCTCTTTTTATAAAATTATTTCACCTCTTTCTATAAAAATATTATAACCCATGAACATAAGAAATTTTCTTATGTTTATAGGATAAGTTTTTATAGGATAAGTTAAATAAAAGTGATCCAACCTAGATCGAAGACACTGTCGCCCTTGCGCAAGTTTGGTCTCCAATTAATTTCCGCCAAGTTCGTTTATAAGTAACGCACCCAAAAATGTTCAATACACATCTGCCTTTCGTCGAAACTTTGTCAACATTTGCCCCAGATGGCGTTTGAAGTACAATTTCGTGGGAGCCGTGTGTGCGGCGCACTGTAAGTTCATCAGTTACAGTGCATCAAGCCTTTAGGGATAGCAAGTGCAAGAATATCGGATAAGTTAGACAAAGGGACTTTCGCGGAATTTTAACCGGCCCGGGGCTACCGGAATTCATAATCCTCGCCTTTGACGTGGTTTCTGCCCTTTGCTCCTTCAAGATCCAATTCGTCCGGCCCCCCGGCGCTGTTTCTGCCAGTCCTCGCGAATCTTGTCGATTTCTACTGCAAACTTGGAAACAAAACTCGCCCGTTGCAAAAGTCAACGCGAATTCGTTCGACTGTTTGTGGATGTCATTGGTGATTTATCGTTTGCCCTATTTCTGTCAAATAGGGTAGATTGGTCGTTGAATTAGAATTGTTCTTGAGTCCGTTTTAATATTGAAATGAACACTCGAAAAAACTCTGAAACAGTTCGAGTCATAATTGCAGTTTTTATTGTAGATATTGAATCATTTATAAAAAACACCTCTCACGTTCTCTCAGTGAGATTTTTTACGTTCTGCATTTGTTCAACGAGATCAATAGGGGCTTAATAAAATAGTGTAAAATAGTACAGAACTGTTACGGATTTGTCTCTTTGGTGACAGATTTTTTTTACTTGTTAATTATATTTTACGAGTAAAATCGATGGGTATTTGACGAAGGGTATTGAAAATAATAAAGATTTTCGTTTTTTTTATTTCTCTATTTGACAGTTTCACCTTTAGCATAGATAGGGGTTCAATGAGAAATATTGAAACAGCTTGATTTTTGTTCTACATGGCGATGCGAGATTTTTTCGGAAACGGAACTGCACTGCGAAAACGAGGCGTTTTACAAGCATGTTTCAATTTAAAAGAGAAAATGGGACACAACGTTTCAGTTTGATGTCGCGTTTCAAATTTCGCCTGTTTTATGAAGCGTACAAAACATTTAGAGTGTCACATTGAAATTAATGTTTTCTGATATGAATGTTTGATTTACGTATGGCATGTTTTGTTAGGAAATATTTCCCTTTAAAATAATTATTAGTCGGCAAAAAAAAGCATCAAGTTTACTTATTATTTTTACTATAAACTTAATTTTTTACTGCTTTTTTTTCGGACAATTCAGTCCGACTGAATAGTCGCATGAGAAAAACGCCGATCGGGTTCTAATGGATTAAGTCGGCGATAATGAAATGCGCGGCTGATTCGTCGAATCGCGTCACCAGCCTGCATTCCGCACGGTTATCCGCCCCCATTTGAAGTCGACTTCGATTTCGAAACGATACCAGCAATTTCTATCAAACGCCGATTAATATTAAACAGCGCGGATGCGTGGCGCTGAATGCATACAATGACGTGCCTCGTCTTCCCTCAGACGCTCACTGGCGGTCTAATGATGAATCAGGTCTCACCTGGACGGATGTAATGGAGGCATTATACAAATTAAATTACGCAATGAATAAATCATTGATGCGACTTTTGTTGCAGGAACGATGAAAGTGATAAGGAAGTTGCGGCAAAAGGAAATAAAAAAATGGTGGACACACAAGTTGAAGTAACAGACCGGGACAATTAAAAAAAAAAAAAATTTGTTAAAACAATCATCAACATTCAAAGTTTATAATTTCAAGCCAATTCAACTTCTTTTTACGAATGAAAATACAGTACAAAATACAGTATAAAATCATTTTTAAATCTGTAAAGACAGATTTTTGATATTTATTAATAACAAAAAAAGTTAAGAACAATTTTTCATTTTTTTATCGATTTTTTCCATGTTTCACTGGACGTCTCCTTAAATTGTACAACAAATCTGGGACTATGTATTTGGGATAGGAAAATCAAAATATTTCCGCGCGTCCACTTACGGACTATCTCCGGTAGTGAAACGATAATTGCATTTTAAGGACATGTGATTCGGAGGGACGAACAATTGGAGTCTATCGAATTTATCACCTGCAAAGACATTTGTTCGACCTTTTTTCGTCGACGCGCCGGCAAGACAGCGCCGCGTCGAGTTTAATTTCGATTCTCGTCGCGCGTGCACTCGCTACGCGACGATAACGCCGCGCCCCCGAAGTGTCTCGGGATAAAAGGAATGAAAAATCGGGAACCGAGCTCGGGAACATAATGTCACGGGGAGGAGGAAACCTTTGCGAGCGAGTGCCCCAGGTAGAAATTGGTCTGGCATTCCCGACTGCGGAGGAATTAAGGGCGCCATCTAGCCGGATCGCTGAATGTCACGAACAAAGCGACGGGATGGGTAATCGTTTATTTCGTTGTTTCTCAGTTGTCAAAATGGTCAAATAAAACGTTTAAACGAAGAGAAAATCGGGACATTCTTCGGAAGATGGAAAGAGGGTTATGTGAAGAATTAGGTTAGGAAGAAGAAGAAGAAGAAGAAATTGTCCAGTAATTTCGTGAAGATACCCCTTTTTCTGAAAGAAATTGTATGCTATAAAAGACAAAAATGCATCGTTTTAAAGGGGTATTCCAGTTTTTTTTATTCCAGAAAAAATATTTATTGCAGTATTGCATTTCTTATATATATAATTTAATTTGTTTTTTAATATCATCTCAATGGAAATAAATAAGTTATTTCATCTCATTTAGTACAAACAAAATTTTTTCTTAGTTTTGTTAGTTTTGTTAGTTTCGTTAGTTTTGTTAGTTTCATTAGTTTTGTTAGCTGCATCTTTCGAACAAAACTTTATCCTGGCAGGATCGCCATTTGTTAGTTTCGTTAGTTTTGTTAGTTTCGTTAGTTTTGTTAGTTTCGTTAGATTTGTTAGTTTCGTTAGTTTCGTTAGTTTCGTTAGTTTTGCTAGCTGCATTTTTCGAACAAAACTTTATCCTGGCAGGATCGCCATTTGTTAGTTTTGTTAGTTTCATTAGTTTCGTTAGTTTTGTTTGTTTTGTTAGTTTTGTTAGTTTCGTTAGTTTTGTTAGTTTCTTAGGCTAAATGTTCAACGTTACATTTTTCGAACAAAACTTTATCCTGGCAGGATCGCCATTTGTTAGTTTTGTTAGTTTCGTTAGTTTTGTTAGTTTCGTTAGTTTTATTAGTTTTGTTAGTTTCTTAGGCTAAATGTTCAACGTTACATTTTTCGAACAAAACTTTATCCTGGCAGGATCGCTATTTGTTAGTTTCGTTAGTTTCGTTAGTTTTGTTAGTTTTGTTAGTTTCGTTAGTTTTGTTAGTTTCGGTAGTTTCGTTATATTCGTTAGTTTTGTTTGTTTTGTTAGTTTTGTGGGGGGGGGGCACATTTAAGTGAATATATAGCGAAAAACAATCATACATATTCGTTTTCAGTAAACGAGTCTCGGGTAATTCCGCGACGAAAGTCATCAACGCGCAGACGAAAGCTTTTCAAATTGACAGACATCAAAGTTTCCTATAAAGATCAAAGCCACGGCCAGGTAGCTCGCACCGTGGTTTTCATATGTACGCGCTACGATAATGGCACATTAGGCGCTTGTTAAACACCTTGTCCCTTTTTTTAAGCCACTCTGACGTTTCTCCTTCGCTTTCGCGAAAAATGTTGCCGTTTGGAGAGAACCACGAATGTTTTGGATGGAAACATTTGTAACATTGGAAATAAACTGCATTATTTAATTTCGCTTGCTTCTCGCCTTTGCTTAAAGTGACGGCTGGGATTTTCCAGGCGATGCAACATTTTTCAGTTAATTATATCCGCCTGTTTAGCGCAAGTGAAACGAGTCAAAGAGTTTTATGAAATTATATTGGTGGAACGATTTTTTCACTTTGGATGTAAAATTCATGTTACAAAGAATTAGTAATATGAAAAGGATATTTTAAGCATAATTAAGTGTCGTATGTTAAAGTCTGATTTGATTTTTAAAAATAGACATTTTCTGAAAATTACGTAGAATCTTGTAACAAATCAAGTTTCGCGGAAACACTTCGAATATTTATTAATCTAATCGCTGGTAACTAACATCGACCTGAAAATACGACCTAATTAAAAAGCGTTCCTCAGACCATATATCACGCAATGAAACACCTGTTTTTTGTCCCGACGAAAGACAGACACTCGATTCTCCGTAAACCGTTTGGAAAGCTAATATTTAAAAACACACAAGTTACAAAACGCGGCGTATCGGTTACTTGAGGAAAATGAATATTGGTATAGAATGTCCGTAGGTCAAACGTCTGTTCGCCATAATGGGAAAAGTCGGGAGAAACATGTGTCAAAGATAGATAGTATTACGTCCTATGATTTGAATGTTCTCTGAATATGTAATTGATATTCGAGAGAATCGAATTCACTGGGAAAGCCGGGCTCCAGGCTATACACCGTCGCGTACATTTTCTTGCGATAAATGTATTTTATCGAACGATTATTCCGATCGACGTGTCGCGCTTTCACTTAAAATTGTAAAATGGCGAGCATTTCGCTCGGGCATTTAATTAAGTGCGCGAATTTTTACCAGGGATCAATTAAAGGCTTTATTTAATTTAGCAAATTGTTATTTATTGCGAACTTATGCCTCGTACCGCGATTAGAACTTGTTTGACAGGAATGTTGAACGTAACATGAACGTAACAGCCATTCATTATCTAGATCAAATTTATTTTGATACAGAGTCGGACGTGATTTTTGCGATAAAAAGCAAACAACTTTGCATGTTTTTTCATCATGGCCTTAATTCTTTGATTTATGATGGTACAAAATGACAACTTGCTACAAGTTATTTCCTTCAAGAGGTTGTTTTTAGTATCTGCATTTTCCTATAAAAACACGGATACTAAAACACTATTTTTTGTTTGTTCGTTACAAATGGACGTCCTGGCAGGATCGCCATTTGTCAAATTTCAAAACCTTACAGTTTTCTCAGGATTTATCGGTTTTCTCAGGATTTATCGGTTTTCGCATATTAATTAAACGGTACTTGAATGAACAAAGAAAACAATATTTTCATATTTTTCATAATTCGTTATTGCCTCGCGAAAAGTTGGAATCGACAAGGTCCAAAATTAATCGCAACACAATTGTCGAAACTGAATCGCTGAACTCTTCAGAGTCCATTTCCTCGGTCTGAGGCAACCTAAATTCGCCATTATCGCGCGAAAAAACGAATCGCCGAAATGGACTTTAAATTGTCTCTTATTTCTTTGCCACTACTGACGCTAAATTACATTCGCCCAATCGGCATAATGAACGCCTCGTCGACTCGTGAAAACGCGGTTTCTGTTTTCCGTCGCGTTGCTGCGATTCGTCATCTTTTTCGCCGCGAGGTTGGCTATTGCGCGGAGATTCCCATTGGGAACGCCGAAAAACTCGGTGCAACGAAACTCGTCGAAGTTCGCACTGCGAAAAACGTTACGCGGATATTCAAGTCCGGTCCAGATTTTATTACGTTTTTCCGTGCGAGTTTGGGCCGTTTTCAAGTTCCACTCGGGGTTTTTAAGATTGCGTCCAAACGAGGCTTTTACCTCGACGATTCGTTTTGCGAAATTGGGAACACTTTTTTATTCGCCAATGCGCCGAAGTTTCATTAATTCACTAGAATAGGTAGATTAAGCAGTTTATATTCAGCTTGATTTGTTTCTTTTTTCCTTTTAGTCTATTAACTGAAAAGATACACGGAGGGAAAAATTGCATCAAAAAGTGCTATATTTTATAGTAATTCGAGGACGAAACTTCCAACACGGTGGATATATTTTGTACCAAATTGTGATAAACTTCATATAAAAATTGCTTTCACGCAAGGTCAGATAATGTTGTAAACAAATGAGGCGCTGATTCAAACAAAAGAAAGATCGAGTGAAGAGTGAAGAGTCGCCGGCTGTAAACCTCAAGATCGCGGGTTCGAGACTCGGTGTGGAAAATGTTTTTTTTTTAAGAAATCGAATTTTCGTTTAATATAAAACTATAGTAATTTGAACTGAAAATAATAATTAAGAAAATAATAATTAAGACAACTTTTTTCTCAGTGTATGAAATTATAATTTCTCTTAATTTTTCAACCTTCAAAATATTGGGTATTCTCTCTGCATCGAGAACAAAAATATTGGCAAAATTTCAACTAATTGTGAGCTTCATTACGTCGAAAATGATTTACTTGGCAAACCGACTCAAAGCCTACAATTTTGCATTTTAATGAACGCAATAACGACTTTTCCAACTTTCTTGTTCCGCATTCGACTTTTTCTCATGACCACCCCGCGCATTCTTATCACACATTCAAGGGTCCTTAAGTGGGCGCAAGTGGCTCATTATACGGCGGCTTTCTTTGTAAACAGTAGCAGATCTGATTATGCGTCGCTGAATGAAGTTTGACAAAGTGCAGTCAGCACGCCGGAAGCGTTCAATGACAACGCTTGTCACAGTTTCTTACCGAAACGCACTTCGTAATTAAAATGAACGTATCCACGCGTTTGAACGGATTTTCGCAAATTTATCCGGAGATAACATTTTGGAAAAACTTTCCTTTATAAATATTTCATTTAACTGGATTGATTACTTGTTTATTAAAAATTGTTCTTAAAATAAAATTTTTGGTTTATTAAACGATTTAGCAATGCTTATTAGTGTTTATAAGAATTTGTTAAAAAGAAATTTAAATATGTTTTGTCGCAAAGTGAACATTTAATATCATATTCTGAAGCGGTATCGGAAATATAAAAATAAATAGAGACATAAATTAAGAATTCCTCTCTTTATATAAAGAGACCACTAAATTTAGCAATCGTTTGCCGCCGAAACGCTGTACAGGTTTATTTTCAATTGTTCAACGTCGAATTAAGCTACCCGAAATAACTCATCAGTTTGCAACTTACAGGGCAAATTGCAACTTGACAGAAACCAATATTGGAAACATCTTTCGAATTAACATCGCGACTCCAAAATTACAACTTTCAGGTTATTCCCACGATGCCTTTGGTTTCATAAATTGCACGATTACACATTTTATGAAAATTGGATAAACCTGTATTATATAATAGCTGCTTATTTCCTGAAAGTCTTAGCTTATAATTGTTACCCAAATCAGTTCGCTTTGCAAAGAAAACTCATTCTACAGTTAAAAAAATGTCCAAAATTATATTTAATTAACTCATTTTTACATTCACTGTAATAGAACAGAATAAAATGAAATCGACAATAAAAATATGAATTGGAAATCTTTCCCCAAAGGAATTCATTTTTCATTCTCATTTCATTTCTATTCATTTTTATGAAATATTTTTTACAATAAAAACAAAAATTGATCAAATTAACAACCACTGATGTAACAAAATATGTCAACAAAAAACAAAATGTTACCAAAAAGATCTTAAAATAGTGTCTTACTTATTTTTATATTAAGTCAGAAAAGCAGTGAAGCTCCATAACAGTCTCTAAACTTAATTATTTTAAATAAATTATTTCACCGGTGTAAAGTTATTTAATTTAACCCCGTAAGGGAATGTTTCAAACACTTTAATTAATATTGAAACCTTTGTTCTATCAGAATATGTAGCTTCCAGAGAAAATTCACTTAATTTTATCACACTAAATAACCAATTAAGACACAACTATCTGTTATTTTCACCGGACATTCCCTTTCAGCAATTTGCGAATGAAAATCGTGAAAACTGGGCATCTAACTCGTTCGAGCGAAATCGAAATCGCGTCGTAACTCAGCGCCCCCTGGATCGCGCAAACTTTACGACGCATTTGAGGCCCTAAATTGACCTTGCGAGGACTCGCTGCTCGTAAATAGCGAGCCGGGATGACCTCTGCGTTCGTGTCTGTCGGATTCGCGCCGGCGGCCGGGGGTGGCGCATTTTCGAGGTCCCCCTAGAATTCGCATTTTGTAGGTCAGGGAGGGTTTGAACTCGTTCAACAGGTAGCGCTCGCAGTCGCCTGACGCTGCGCCGCTCTCCATTATATTCATATCATGTAAATGCGCTCAACTGCCTGGCGTCCTGAATTTCCTCCGCGCATCCTTTCCTATTTCCATCTGTCACCGTCTCTACAGATGTTACGTGGCGCTTTATCGGCTGATCTCTTTCTGATTGACAATTTTGGATTTTCGCAAATAGATCGGGTTGAGTTAGTTTTAATCGTTAAGGTTTAAGGTTAAGGTTTTAATCGTTAGTTTTAAAACTAACAAAGCTAATGAAACTAACAAAACTAACGAAACTAACAAAACGTACGAAACTAATGAAACTAACAAAACTAACAAAACTAGCAAAACTAACGAAACTAACGAAACTAACAAATGGCGATCCTGCCAGGATACAATTTTGTCCGAAAAATATTACTTAAATTAATAAAACTAACGAAGCTAACAAAACCAACGAAACTAACAAAACTAAGAAATGGCGATCCTGCCAGGATACAGTTTTGTTCGAAAAATGTTACTTAAACTAACACGACTAACGAAACTAACAAAACTAACGAAACTAACAAAGCTAACAAAACTAACGAAACTAACGAAACTAACAAAACTAACAAAACCAGCAAATGGCGATCCTGCCAGGATAAAGTTTTGTTCGAAAAATTTAACGTTGAACATTTAGCCTAAGAAGCTTTCTTTTATTGTGTCCCCCATACAAATACTAACTACGGAAATTAACTTTGTAAAATTAATAAAATTTCAATTAATTGAAACTAAAGAATAAAATGAAATGTAATGTTTAAGATGAACTGAACGCCTTTTTCCAACTTGCATTGTAGTTTTAGAAAAAAAATTCTTTTATTTCAAAATTTTTTAACTTGTAAAGAAACTTATCATCGCGAAACTCCATTTAAAAATCCCATCTCTTTTCACTTGATCCCTAATAATCTCCTCTCCCCCTTTGCCGTGAAATCCGTACAATCGCAGTATCGCGCAACTCCACGGCTCATTCATTTCGCTCGTTTCGCCGACAATCTTTGCCGGCCGCGAAGACAAATTGGCCTGGCGTGGATCAAAGTGAAGATGCGCAGACTTCGGCGGTTTCGCTCGAGATTAAGACGCCGCGCTGAGTTATTAGCGGAAGCATTGTTTTGATTCGCTGAGTTATGAATGGAGACGCGGTTCGCTAATACTGGTAATGTGATGAGACACGAGTATTGATGATACCACGGGTATTATGTTGTCGAGTAACACGATATTTCGGCGTGTAAAATCAGAGATCGCATTAATTAGTATCCGCCAGGTGCAATAGCAGGTTTTTACGATTTGCACTGTGGATAGCAGGAATGCAATTCTAGTCTAGTAAATACAATAGTCTATGGCGAACATAGATTATAGAGTTACAATAGCATAATTTTGTTCGTTAAGGACGTTGGAACAAACATTCTGAAGCTATGCACAAACATTTAAGAATTTATATTTATTTGTTTATGTTAATTTCTATCTAAATTTGTTATTTATTAATTAAAAACTAACAAATGATGATCCTGCCTGGATACAATTTAAATAAATTAACAAAACTAACAAAACTAATGAAACTAATGAAACTAACAAATGGCGATCCTGCCAGGATAACGTTTTGATCGAAAAATGTAATTTTAATAAAACATAATATAATTAACAAAACTAACAAAACTAATGAAACTAACGAAACTAACAAATGGCGATCCTGCCAGGATAAAATTTTGATCGAAAAATGTAATTTTAATAAAATATAATATAATTAACAAAACTAACAAAACTAATGAAACTAACGAAACTAACGAATGGCGATCCTGCCAGGATAAAGTTTTGTTCGAAAAATGTAAAATAATAAAATATAGTAAAACTTCTTTTATATACTATTTTGTCATTAAATCCCTGTATCTTCACTACATTTCCAAACATTCCAAATTGTTCATGTCTGCGAGTGAAATTTGTCCTGATGCAAATATCACTTTCGACTTCGCATCGCATATTCCCAAAGATCATGTAAGAACACGTCTGCTTGCTCGTATCAAGTTTAATTGAATTTGCCGCGCTCATTTGACCGCAGCGAATGCTCGTTTGCGACTCCTTAATGAGCGGGTCGTGACCGGGCACGAAATTTGACAGGTGCTGGTTAACACCTTCGTATGCACAGTTGACGCTGATTATGCCCATAGCAGAAGGTTTAAGTGTATAATGATAGGCTGGAATTCTAAATAACATGTTAAGGGGAATTGGTTGTTTGCTTAGCTCGATAATGATAGGTTGATTCGCCGCGCTGGATCGAGCAAGATTCTCAGTCGTTCGGCACGAATCCGGTTGGCTCGAGCGAAAATTAGACGAATTATTTTTCGGATCGAAACTTGAGTGCACTCGGCCGGAATTAAACGTCTACGTAGCACTCGCGCAATAAAAAGTGGTCAACTTAACCTCAAAATGATGCCAGATACTCCGACTCATTTTTCAGTGGCAACAAAAATAAGTTGTAATATAAGACAACGTAGAAAATGTTTTCTTGGCGCAATCGAAAAATAAAAAAAAATTAATGATTAAGGGGACCGTTCGCATAACTACCCATATAAACATCGAATATGGAATCTACGTGGATTCTACGTGGTGGAACATTCGGACGTAGATTCGACGTAGATTCCACGTCGAATCTACGTGTTTTAGAGGTGTGTCTGTTAGGATAAGTCAAAAAGTATGGTAACTTTGATAATTTTTTGCGGGAAAATGAAAACAGGTAGAAACAAACGGGTTTGATGGTTTTATTAATGGGTTCTTCGACAATAATTTGGAATTTTTGCAAGTCGCAAAAAAAATATCGATTTTCATACTTTATTTTTAACCTCCTCTAAAAATATTTTAGGGGAAGGAAAATTTTTTCATTATATAAATGTGAAAAAGAATTGTTGGTTGAAAGAATATTTTTGTGAAAAGTAGGTTAAAAAAGTCGCTGGTTGAAAGACAATTAAAAATAGGTCGTTCTTTTCGTTACTCCAAAAAAGGTCTCGCATATTCGGCGTCATAAATTTCGACGCGTCGATCCGGCAGCGTCATCTCTCTGCCCATTACCAAGCAATTCAATGAAAATTAGCGAGCATTTTTTTCGGACGACGTTGCGCCGGAGAAAGTGCACAGCCTCGGACTTAATCGACGAATAATTTGCGATTACCGTGTCGGATGTGTGCGTTTAAACGCCACGATACACGTATAATTATATCGTTCCAGGGACCCGCTTTGATTTCAAAGTAAGATAATAATTTGCAAGTTTATAACTAGGAGGAAGCGCGGGATATGTCAAATCCAATGCTCGACGGCGATTATTTCGAACGCCAAACGGTAGTTTGGTACTTAAACGTTTTTCCAAAAAAACAACGCCTCATCTGCATAATTGAGCGAGTTTATCGAAGGCGGAATTTCAAGTCGACCAACGTGCCTATAATGTTCCGTCAATTAAACACGTTCTAATTAAACAATTAAGCCATTTTTGTTCCACATTTTTGCGATCGTTCGTATTTATCCGATATTCTGGATTTTGACGAATCGTCAAACGAAACAAAGTAATTCAAAAATGAACTAATAAATTGTCAAACGAAACAAATTAATTAAAAATAGCAATTTATAAAATCAATTTTCTTTTGAGAGACCAAAGCTGAGTCAACAAATATAAAGGAATCATTTGTCCGCAACATTTTTCGCCAATTTGTTTGCCCGCGTTTTTTAAACGCAAACTGGAGTTTTCGATAAAATTGTTCATGTCAGCAGAGACACGCAAAGTTTTTGTCTTTTGTCGATGAATAACAAAAATCGCGTTTTTCCGATCGAAACAATTTTTGACTTCCATTTATAATTCGGTCGTGTGATTTCGACAAAAGAGAGTAAAAACTAACAAGGCTTACGTGATAGGCAAATAATTGTATTTCTCCTCTCGCTTTCTCGTTCACTCTCGAACGGATTGGACAAACAAAAGCAACTGCATTTTCGGCAAAAATGCACGCGATGCTTTAAATTTAATTTCCAAAAGGACGGAATTTCGCGGTCGAATAATGCGACATCTAAGCGATTCTGTTACATTTGATTTTGTTAAATATTTTGCGAATTGTAAAAACAATGCTGGGCGAATAAAATGTCAGTTGGACATTTTTGAAATTGCCGGGATTTATAAAGTTTGTTCGAGTATGTTTGTCGAAATTGCATGAAATGTTTATTCAAAGCGGATATAAAATAAATTCGGTTGTGTTATTAAACAATTTGATAACTGTGCGTTTTTGTAAAATAAACGGAATTTGTTAGGTTTTTTAATGAAACGAACGTTATGTCGTTAAAGATAGGATCGACAAAAAATGTAAAAACGAAATTCGTTTTTATCTCGCAGATTCACTTTTGATTTATACAGAAATGTTTGTTTCTCGATGAGAATAAACGGATCATAAACCCGCGAATTGATTTCATAAACCTGTCGTTTCAGAAATACACTTTTTCGCAATGTTCGTTTTGTCATTCATCATTTGACAATTCGAAAATATTTCTAATTGAGTTAAAATAAAGTGACACAGAACTTGAACTGGATTAAATATAAAACTAATAAAGCGTATTTAAAAAATTGCATTTTACTAATAAAACGGAATTAAAACATTACACTTTATTCTTATTTATTAAATAAAATTCATTTGCTGCTATTTAACGTAGCTAAATATTTACTCTTTCATGCGTTGCTGATTAATAAACTCCGTCTCAAAAATGGTTCGAATCTGCCTCTCAACTCCTAATTAGGGAAATGCTAACTTTTTGTTTCTCATCTCACTATTTTTCACGTGTTATTACCTCGCATGAAACTGAAATAAAAACCCCACGTCATTCATCGGGCAGAGGACACTTTTGTTCGTCGTCGCGAACAATGCTAAAACAATTTATTATTCCGCCTTTTTGTCCGCGAAGTTCAATACGAATCCCCCCTCATTCATCGAAATACAATTTCAACAAAAATAAACCTCGTTGAATATTTTTTCGAAAATTTCGTTAGCCAAAACCTTTCATTATTTCAAAACACGAGTTATGTAACAGAATTCCCAGTCATAAAAAAACGGTGAATTCCCCGCAATTATATATTTTTCTTCATTTGTTAGTTTGCCGTCGAAAGACCCAGCATTATGTCACCGGTACATTGAATAATTTCGTTCATCCCTGCAAATTAACGTTCGTCGGTTCCGAAAAACTGAAAAGATTCGTTAAAGCACGCGCTCGCGAATATTAGCGAGACTCGGAAAAACGGCCGAAATAAAAGCATCAAGATTTGAATGCGATCTTGCTTCATACGTGGATCGGTGGACAAACGTCGGTGCAGGTTTCATTACATGTCATTGGTTGCGCGGCGCAAAATGGAAATCCACGCGTTTCAATGCAGTCTGGAAATTGCGACTGAAACGAGCGAACAAACAAAAACGCGACAACTAAATGCACGGAAAATGAATAAATGCGTTGCCGAAGTGAAGGAGGTGATCCTTCTCGGAGAATTCTGCTGGTTGAACTTTGTCGTTTTTCAAACCAAAAAAAAACTACACGATGGAGGTTACTTAGGAAGACAATGAGAATGCAGTTTAAATTTCAGATATTTTATGAAAGAATTAGAAAATTTTGGTTTTTTCCCTTTTTTACGTCAGCTACTCAAGGCTGGAGATAAAAGTTACTTTTTACTTGATTGTTAGTCTCTTTTTCATGCCACAATGTAGATATTTCCTCTGAATTTCGTAGATTCGACGCCGAATCTACGTCGAGTCCTCGTTCGAATATTCATCCACGTATATTTCACGTGGATTCCATGTTTCATGTCTATTAGGCTATGTTTTTTTACTCAGACATCTCAAAATAAGATGGTTTTACCCAGAAGAAACACTAAACCTGTTTAAAATGAAACATCAATGTCTAAAAATGAAACACCTTTTTTTCTAGTGTACTCATACAACATAATACCAGATGTCAAAGTTTGTCTCCAACAGAGTTTGGCATAACGAGACGTTCGATGCTCTAAGGAAAGTGCTCAAAGGAACCTGTCTAATCAGTCAATCAAACATCATATTCGTCGCGAAGACAAATCGATCGGTAACGAACGAAAATTCGAGATCGCCTTTCCAGGGTGTTGCACTCTTATTGCAGAGAGGTGAGGACCTTTCCCAGAGCACTATTTTTTAGGGTCGCTGTTTTTTTGTGGGCGGCTATTTTTATTTCATTTCAATTTTAAGGAACCGTAGAGAGTTGGAGTGTGTATTGATTTCGTTTAGGTCAGTAGAGTTTGTTGGGTGACGAGAAAACGCGAACCAGGAAAAGAAGAATAGGGGGATGAGGTTTGGACAGTGGTCGGAGGTTTGAAAGTTGGGTCAGTATCGGGTTGATGAGAAAAGTTTGGCGTTGAAAGGAGCGAAGGACATTTTTGTGGTCACTTTGAATCAGCAGATTTGCGGAAATTCGCAGTTTTCATAGGGGATAATGTGGATCGGAGGTGTCATCTGAGTTCGTAAATATTACGAAGGACAAGCTTGGATATAAGTATTGGATGGAAAGAAAGCGAAAAGAGTCGATGTTTACATTTTTATATCCTCATGTTTACAAATAACCCGAACATATTTGTAAACAAAGAGTCTAAACTTATCTTCTGTTTGATGTTTACAAATGAGTGACCTCCATACTATGTATGTGTTTTTTCTTCGACCAATTTTTTCATTCGAAAATACTCTCGACTCTGCAAACCCGTATGACGATTTGTAATTAGTCGAAAAACTCCAAACGTTTTTTATCTTACTTTCATTTGTATTTGTTTGTTTTGTATCTTACTTTTGATTGTTTATTATCTACATGGTCTACCCATTACACCATCTCGGATTCGAAATTCTCAGTTTCCTCAAGCCAGTCCACCTTGTCAAAGTTTGCATTCGCTACTCTCATTATTTGAATTCCAAACTCCTTTGGCGATGACGAAAAATCTTACTTAATAGAGCAAACAATCAAGCGGGATTACCGGAAAAAAGGCTTTAACCCAAATTACCGCACAATAACGTTCGTCATTTTTTAATTAGGGGAAAGAACAATGTCTCAGGGAAGAAAAAGCGAAAAAACGCTAAATGCCTGTTATTGTTGGCGTTCGATTGCAGGCAGACTCATCGACCTCTATTTTTCTTTCCAGAACTTGACGTCTTGTTTCAATTCACTGATTCAATTATAGATCGTGTATTTCATAGAAACATAGAAAAATCGCGAGCTACTGGAGCAAAGTATGTGTTTGCTTGGCTTTCCTGTTATTGTTAAGTCCAAGAAAAAAATTGAAGGGCGACGGGATACTGTCCGCCCAAGCTTTTTGGTAAATAACATTTCGCAATTTTTCATTTACATATTGCTCTTCGAGAGTCGTTCCTTGGGAAGTGCTTTTCGTCGATGCACAATTCGATAATTGGGCAGAAGCAGAGGCGGTTTGGCAGAAGCTATCGCTTCTCGGAGCGCCATCTTTACTGGGTATTATCTTAACGATGAAAAGGAGGATCAAAGTCTCGTTCGTCCGGAACGTCGGATGACCAATTCGTCATCGGTTTATCACTCGATCAATCTCCTTGGGTTCGTCCTGACAAATAAAAATTGTTTCGTCGGAAAAGTAAATAAACAAACGCGAAACATATATGTGATGTGAATCGAAGGAAGGAAGTGACGAAAGGAGACAAGGGCAAAGTAAACGCAAGATATTGTAAATCGAAAGTAAATGTAAACAGTAAAAATAAACAAAATAAAAAGTAAAAACACAATCAGAAAACGTAAACGATAAAGGAGTAACAGGTAAATAAACAGGTCTCGAAAGGTAAATAAACTGCAAAGGTAAACAATTTATGATGAAAAAGCTTTGTAAACGGAAAATGTAAACAAACAATGTATAGATTATGTAAACAAACCGCAATGTAAATAGATTGCTCGACGAAAATTGATTAAGCATCAGCGTAAAAAGGTAATAAATGCAAGGGTAGAGACAGGAAACGCGAACGAGCGAAAAATCGGGAAATTCATTTCCATCTGGCTCAAGATTCGCCGTGACTTGCGTTTATCAAATTCAGCAAGGTAACATTCGTTTTATCAAAGTCAGCTCGACGTAAGTGCGAAAAAGGCCGGAATGGAAGTAGATATTCATCGCCGTCGTTCTCAATGTCTCACGTTCCGACTGGGCGGGAAATTCAAAATCGCCCCGCGACTTTGTCGAAAATTGTTTTTGGTCCGCGGGATAATGAATAAGTGATCGTCCCAGGCGGCGCCCTTTATTTTTGCGCGGAATAAGCGATAAAGCGCGCGAATCTCAGGCGCATGCATGTTTCACGGCGAAACGTGTTCCATTTCGGAATACAATTTGCCGTTTCATTTTGCGTTCGGGATGCTTTTTTCCTTGGCACCGAAAAAGGATTGGCAGAAATCGCGTTTCGACACTGTGTAATCACTTTTCCGCAAAGGGAGTTGTTACCAGTCGAGACGGTGCAACGAGGAGCGAAAAGAGGAGAAAAAATATGAAAATATGTAAAACAAGGGAAATGGGAAAAAATACGCCTCGCGTGCGCGTATTCGCTTTCTTTAGTGCCGTCAAAATAGAATGAATAATGCCGCAGCCCGAAGGTGCGGGAACATAACCGAGATGGCCTAAAGACAAGGATAAATCTATTTCGTTCGGCCACGGAATACGCTATAAGAGTATGCCGTTCGTTGGCTTCATCCCTTTGGTCCGACGGAATTGCGTTATTTGTTTATTTAGTTGCATTTTGTAACGGATCCTATGAATATGGCAACAGCCAATATTGCCTGCCGTTACATAACGCATATAACTTCACAAATACGTTTATGTGAACATTTACAGTAGAAACTCATCTTTGCAGGTCAAAAAGAGTGGGGAGATCCCCCCCCCCACTTTGTTACAAAAATAGAAAACGTAAAACTAACAAAACTAACAAATGGCGATCCTGCCAGGATAAAGTTTTGTTCAAAAAATGTAACTTAAACTAACAAAACTAACGAAACTAACGAAACTAACAAAACTAACAAAACTAACAATCGCCGGAAATCTCGCCGGACACAAGGGCAATTTTTAGTTCTGATTGGTTCAGTACTAAAAATGGAGTCGGATGAGATATTTCATCAATATAAATTTGAATTTCGCGCGTTTAACCTAGAAGCGGAAACCAAGCGTACACGGTAGAGGCCACGTGAGCTTTTTCACGATTTACTATTGTTTTTCTCCATTTTCCTTATTATGGTTTTCCCCATTTTTTAATCTTTGTCCTTTTATCATCGATTTTTTAATTCCTCGACTTTCTCTCCATTAGACCATGTAGTTTTCTGATTTTTTGCTTCCTGCCCACCGGTGTGTTGACTCGACTTTTTTTGTACAAGTACCTTTTTCGTGCGTACGTCTATTTCCCCTTAAATTGTGATGTTTGCTTTTAGCCCTACTATTTGTTTATTTTGGAAATGCGTCTGCGATATTTGAATGACCAGAGTGGCGTTGAAAAAATAAATTATTTCAATTCACGTAAAATGGCGGAACTCGTTTATTTTGCGTAACTTTGAAAACAGTTCGCGTCACCCCGTCAGAATGTACAAACCGCAGCGTTACTGTGATCCGCGTATTATTTTGCACGTTCGATACTTGAAAACGTTGGGAGACATAATATCAACACGCGCTCGTAAGATGAGAATAATGGACACTTGATTTGAATTTCGCGGAGGGTACGCAAATATTGATAAATCCCGTCAAAAGTGTGATAACTTGATCAAAATGCATCATTTTCCGAGGACCCTTTCAATGCGGATTCAGTATCTAAAAGCTATGTTTTGTGCAATAATAAATCAAGGTACGACATTTCATATTGTTTATTCACACTCCGAATACAACTGGATTTCCTTGATTTATTTACAAAATGTGTCGAAATGTACGCTTATAAATGCAAATGTATTTTCATACAAAAGTCGAAATTTCGAAACATTTTCCGAGTCACTGTGACATAAATCAAAGCCTTGATACCGTCTCTTAAATTATCCCAATCTGTCCTACCAGCATTGGGACTATCAATGGTATCATCATTAGTCTCTGACAAAAGAGATACGAAAACGCGCTTTTTCTATTTTATCTGTCTCATATTTATGTTAGGCCCTCGATGCGCCAACCATTATCTACCGCTAAGCGGCGTTCGATATCGTGCCAACAACTCTCTCAATACTTCACTATGGTTCAACAATGATGAAGTGTTTCTAATTCTCGAAAACGCCCTTCAACTTTAGAGTTAAATATTAACTCTCAAACATTAACTCTCCCGAACCCTAACTCTCCCGATTCCAAAAAAAACTTGACTCGAAAAAATACTTCCTCGATCTTTCGAACTTATATCCTCCCCACGCTTCCCAAGCGTCCCTCCGTTCTTCACCCCTTTGCTCCAACTTTGAAATTTCGCCAAACCGAATCAATCCACTCGAACCGAATGTTATCGAATGCGACTAATTAATTATATCGCATGTTAATTATAAGAAAACATCCGCGGCGGATCGCCGGTGTCAAAACCGAACCGCTTTATCGATCGGTTCGCCGGAGTGGGGATGCGCGCGGCGGATGCGTAGAGGCGAGCGACGGTTGGCGCGTTTTTCAAAACGCAAAAGCGCGACCAAAAACTTTCATCTGAAACTGGTTGCGATATTAATCGAGCACCGGTACATACACTCAATAACGCAGCAACAGAGCCCCGGGGCGCGCCGGCCGCACGAGTAATTAATTATAGCGGTCGCGTCGAGAGCGGGCCACGTGTTGTTGTCGACGCGCGAGAGACCTTTATCGCGGGGTCGCGTAACGCGCGCGCCATCTCGCGTCGAATTGCGCCGGACGGTACGTGCTGCGCGCAGGAATTTTTTAATTGAACGCTCCGGCCGAAAAATTTCACCCGATCGGCCGATACGCCAGCCATCCCGCACGTTCGCAATTTCACAAAGCATTTTTGTTTGTTTTTGTTTACAAGCGAAGGGCTGTTGTTGTTTACGTTTCGCCTTGTTTACAAGTCGACGAGTGTTTTTGTTTACATTCCTTCCGGGCTAATCGTCTTAAGAATCGCATACAAAATCACCACGTGGACAGCAACAAAAACAGAGTCGAGGAATGTTAAATTCTGTTTGTAAACATTTGCAAAGATTGTAACAATGTATGTGTTTACGTTAAGGTGAAAAATGCTCCTAGATCGTTCTTTTTTAATGAGGATAACCCACAGTATTACAGCACACTGGCAAAAAACATCTTTATAATTTAAACTTGAAAAAAAATAACGAGCGCAGAATTGTTGAAGGTCAACTAAAGGAAACAAACGACCGCGGTTTTGTTTGGTCGCCCTGTTGGTAAACAAGGTGAAAAGGTACGTTAAATGAAACGCGATTTCGCTTGCGGTATTCGTTTTTTCGTCGGCGGCGCTTATAAATCAAGGGCCGCAATCATATTTGGACTTTTCGAGAATTGATAGCATCGGTTTCGGCGTTCGCGGCCCGCGCCAAGTTTTTTCCCCCGCTTGCGCCGTTCCTGTCTCCTTATTTATTTGCAAATCCGCGGCTTGGAGAACCGCACGAACCAGCACGACTCTCGATCACGCGACTAGCAACGCATATTTTCGCGTTTAGTTATGCGCCGGATAATTAAGGTGGAAACGCGAGGCGGATTATACGTTCCCTTATTTACATTTCACTTTTTTCCGCGCGGCGGCGCCTCGCGCGCCCGTTCGACCCCCACCATCCCCTCCGTAAATCTGTTTTGTCTGACGAAGTGTCACTTTAACCTTTCAATATTAAACATGCTGATCTTTTGATACGCGAATATCTTTATTAACGTGAGCTCCCCTGTATTTTCAAGAGTCGCGTTTGCTTTTTCAGCTGAGCTTATTTTCCAGGCAACATAACCTTTTTTTATATGAAAGTTTTCGATTTAAACAAATGTTGGGGAGGTATTTCTGGGGGGGGGGCAAATAAATATAAGTAAAGCTACGTTCGCAATGGTAACTTCTGATTATCTTTTTCGAAAATACAGTCAGTCGAAAATGTGGTAAAATAATTTATTTAAATTTATTTTTTGTGGTCAAGCTTTTTTAATTTATTTTTTGTGGACAAAAAATTTATTTAAATTTATTTTTTGTGGTCAAAAAATTTTTTTTAATTTATTTTTTGTGGTCAAAAAATTTTTTAATTTATTTTTTGTGGTCAAAAAATTTTTTTATTTATTTTTTGTGGTCAAAAAATTTTTTTAATTTATTTCTTGTGGTCAAAAAATTTTTTTAATTTAGTTTTCCGCGGGAACTGTGTCGGATTTTCCCGTAGGGGTAACAGTCAGTACTTTCCATGCAAGCTTGGAAAAAGTTTGTCCTACTTGACGTGCACGGACCCCTTAATTGTCGCCGCTGTTTGGCAAATCGTTTTTCGACTGACATTAGCGGCTATCTGCGGTTAAACGTCATTTTTATCTTGCTCGCTGCGGATTGGCGTGTGTCCGCCGTATTATGGATCACCTTAATGCATGCGCGTGGTTTCGTGCGTGCGCTCACTTGACAACACGAAACGCGCTTTTAATCTTGTCACCCAACTGTTGCCAATTTTTCACACTGGACGAATATTGTTTTCCATTGACAAGATCGTATTGTCTACTCAAATTATTAGATATCACAAGAGACAGATTTAATTAGCCATATCGCATCCCTAACAGACACACATCTAAAACCCGTAGATTCGACGTGGAATCTACGTCGAATCTACGTCCGAATGTTCCTCCACGTAGAATCCACATGGA